>PVJA010000839.1:114369-147194 GCA_004027025.1 Myocastor coypus | reverse complement strand
TCATCTGACTCTGTGGCTATTGTAAGCCAATCTTACAATTTCTTATAGATTGTATATTTGGTGTTAATATCCATTCCTTATATTATATCTATTCTGTTCCTCTAGTAAAACCCTGACCGATACATTTACATTTTCATTTTGACCTAACATAACCCTTTTAACCAATCTTCTCTATCTAATATTTTTCACCTAATTATTCTTTAATGGCCTGTACACCCCAAGGCTTTTTCTCCCCCCACCCCTTTTTTGGTTAGGAATTTGAGAGAAAGTCTTATCACAACAAGCAATCTTGTTTAATATTTTAGAAGACTTGTACACTTGGAACCATGGATACAATTAAGACACAGTGAGATTAACAATAATGAGTTACCATACACATGTACACACCATTGCTTCTTAATTTAGTTGAATACCAAAACCATTTTTGAGAAATCCAACTGTAATTTTTCTGAAAGACTTTTATCTTTAAACTAGTGACCACAGCCGGGCGTGGTGGCGCACACCTGTAATCCCAGCTCTTGGGAGGCTGAGGCAGGAGGATTGGTGCGAGTTCGAGACCAGCCTGAGCTACAAAAGTGAGCTCAAGGCCAGTCTCAACTGCATAGCGAGACCCTGTCTCAAAAAGACAAAAAAAAAAAAAAAAAAAAAACTAGTGACTACGGCATCCAGGCCTAGCGTGTGAGTGAGACTGCCTGGAGCCAACCAGAACAGCACCCAGGCCTGCCATATGAGTGGAACTTCGTACATCACACAGGCCTGGTGTGGAACACTGTGCCAAAATTTCCTGCAGAGACGTGAGAGGCAAGACCCACCCCACTGTTCCAAGAACAGAACATCTTGCCAATATGGTACAGCAGGTCATCTCTAAGGGCTTCAGCAGGAAGAAGTGGAATACAGCAGCTGCACCCTTCTGGACGAGTTTGAATTTGGTAGATCAGGGACTGGTGCTATGGTAATAACTCTATCAAAGCTCTACATCAAAGCAGAAGATAGTGCCATACAAAAAAACAAAGAGAAGGAGCAGAAGGCATTCTCAGGCCCTGAGTCCACCCAAAACAAATGCAGGAGACGATAGCAGCAAAGAAATTGGAAATCGTACACCTGAAATCTCTGAAATAATAGTGTCTGAAGTAATAAAACAATGGCAGAAATGTATAGAGGAAATCAAATGAGAAGTAATTTCTGAAATGAAAAAAGAAATGACAACTATCATGAAAGAAGTACTAAAAAATAGAGGAGAACAGAAAAATGATGGAATGCTTGAATGAGTAACATGGGGAGGAAACAGAATGCATGAAGCAGATTTAAAGTGCTATGAGGAAATTAAAACCTCAATCACAAGCTGTCAAAACCATTGAATTGAAAGTGAAAATAGACTTTCAGACCTTGAAGACACTATTGCAGTTAGTGAGAAGGCAAGAAAAGATCTCTTCAAAACAACTAGGATGCAGGAAAAAATAATTCAACATCTGCAAAATGATGCAAAGATGGACAATGTAAGACTAATAGGCATCAGTGAGAAAGAAGGAGTCGATACAAATTATATAAAAAAAGTATGGGTAGAAGTAATAGCAGAAAACTTCCCAAATATGGGGAAACAAGCTGACATTTAGGAAATTGAAGGATATAGAACTCCAAATAACTTCTACCCAATGAAAACCACACCCAGACATATATAATAATCAAGATCCCAGAAATTCAGCACAGAAACAGTATACTAAAAGTGCTAGAGCAAAGGAACACAACACATTTAAAGGAAAACCCATGGGAATAATGCAGATTTCTCTTTATAAATCACCAAGTCAAAAATAGTATGGAGCAAAGTAGTACAAGTCTTGCAAGAAAACAAATTATAACCCAGACTGATATACCCTACAAAACTCTCTTTCAAGTATAATGGAGAAGTGAAATACTTCCATAACAAAGAACAACTAAAGAATTTCATGGTGACAAGGCCAACCATACCCAGACTACAAAAAGATATTTTAGAGAGGGATCAAAATGACCACAACTCCATGAAAGAGAATGGAAAGAACCCACTAAATGGGGCAAACAATTAATCACATGAGAAAAAGAGTTATACAGCAGCAATCTTTCAATTATTCTTTTGTGCATAGCAGCAGAATATGTCTATCAGCATACTTTACAAGTGGACTTCTGCACCCTATGGGTCATGATTCTGTCTGGATCTACAAGGTGGATATCAAGGAAATAGCAGTAGCTCAGTCCCACAAGTGGCACCTAGCCACCAGTAAGTGTCATGGACACTGTCCATGTACATGACATACTAGAATTTTGTGCTGTGATATCCTATGCCCAGACTGTTAGAAGTGCTGGTAATATATTTGCCATTCCAGTCTTTATGTTATGTTTTTATTCTTAGTAATTCTTTACTATCATGAAAACTTTTTCTTAGTTGACATTTAGTATATGTTTTACATAGTCCTGCATAACTACCATTTTGAGATCTCTTTATTCTTTATCCAGGACCACACAGCAACTTCTCTTGCTTTCTAGATTATGGTCGTTGTTAATTTCTTTATGCTACATCTGGAGATATTAGAATATTTCAAGTTTGTATAACTGGAAAATATTTTACTTTTAGTTTTCAAAGGTATGTTTTCTAAGTATAAAATTCAGTGGGACAGATTTTTTTCTTTAAACAATTAGTTTTGGACAATTTCATTTTTGTGTATCTTGATATGATTTTATCCACTTTTCTTGTGCAAAAGTTTTGTTTTCTTGGAAATGTGATGTTATAATATCGACTAAATTAGAAATTTTAAATCTTTAGATACTTATTACTTACCCTTTTCTACTTAGAGAATTCTAATTATATGAATGTAAGTTTCTTGGTTTTGGCACCGAGTGAATTATGTGACTGATTTGCAAATTCTTTCTTCATTTTTATTTTACACTATTTTTATTGTCATATTTATTTAAGCTTGTAAATAATTTACTTGCAATGTAAAATCTATTATTAATCTCATGCTATGAATTCATTTCAGAAATATTTCTCTGAAATTCACTGTGTCTACATCTTATATCTTTCACATTTTAATATTTATCTATGATTTTTAATATGCTATATAATTATTGATTTTTAAATAAAGTTAATGAAAAAAACCCCAATGGCCAATTTTTAGAGCATAGCTTCTGAAGAGATTATTGATGCTACTGGGAGATCTCATTAATGAACAAAAAGACTGACTGCACCTCCTATTCACCAATAGAACTCCTTTCTTAATCAAATTTCACTCCACTCTAAGGAATTTTTGCTTAACTAATTTAAGCTTCTCAATAAACTGTATATAAACCATTTTTGATAGATTTAGACCAGCTGGTAACTAAAGAAAAAGCCTGCTTTAAGTCTATACCCCAAACCATAGTATGAACAACCGACCAAAAAGGAAGAAAAAAAAGAAAAGGGAATAACTGTTCACAGAATGACATACACTCAGACAAATACACAGTACACACAACCATATTTACAAAGTAATGAGTGCACGCAACTATCTATTCTTGGACAGATTAACCTGTAGTAGCTCTATTGCAATAGACTGGTCAGATTTTTTTATTTATCAATAAGCAAGGATCTCTTATCAGAAAATCTTGGAAGAAATAAAATCTTTTATCTCTAATATGCATATTTTGTATTTTTTATCTTAATATTAGTAAAATTTAGTTCAGTTATCTCTATATTTTCCCATTTATTTAGACCTTAGGTTTCCATTTTGTCGGTTCCTTCAATAAGTCTAGGTTGGATCTGGCCTTCTCCTTGTTAACTTCTCCAGATCTGGCTTCATGGCATAACCTGACAGCATACTCTGGTACCTAAATTGGTCATTCATCATTCTCTGGAAAAACACAAACATACTCCCTCCTCCAGATTAGTTAGTAGTGGATTGAGTCCCTTCCATTGTCTAATTTGGAGATCTCTCCAAAGGACCTTTCCTAGCCTTTTTCATGTATTTGAGGGCATTGTATTTCTGCTGCTGCACTTCCATCTTTTGTAGAGCTTAGAAAGTTAATAGTGTTTTATACATGAAGAACATTACTTAACAATTTCCCAGGCCTATGCTCAAGTCAAATGAGACTGTTTATGAAAGGCAGAGGCATTTTGATGACATGCAGAAGCTTATTGAAAAGCATCTAAGGGAGTAACAGTTTTATGTGGAGTATGTGGCCTGTGTAGCCACTGTAAGGGACCCTGAGACTGCCAAAGAACCCCAGTGGGCATATACTGAGTTGGAAAAATAATTAAGAAGTTGGCAAAGATGGTACAACTCTGGAGAGTTGAGCATTAGAAAGAGCCTGATTAACCAGTCTTAGCCTCTGATGTAAGTGTTCTTTTTAGAAGTAGGGACTGAGTGTCCCTCGAGAATATCAAATAAAGGGTTTAAGTCATAAGTAGTTAGCTTAAGAGCTAGGTGGAGCCAATTGATGTTACCAACTAGAATCTATAAATCATTTACTGTTGCAAGATGTCTAACCTGAATCTTAACAGTTTGGGGCACAAATTGCCTCTGTTGAAAAAAGTGTCCAAATATGAAATGAGCACCATAGTTTGCACCTTTTCAGGAGTTATTGCTAGGCTTGCATTGTGGAGAGTATCATCTAGTTGGATAAACATTCAGTGTAAGATGGATAGGGATTCATGTGCCAAGAGAACATCATCTATGTGATAGATAATATATGCAGATGGATAGGCCTGTCACACTGACCAAATGGCTGTAGCCACAAATTCTTGGCACAGAGTTGGACTATTCACCATATCTTGTGGTAGCCAGCACCATTGAAAATGGCACATAGTTACCTAATTACTAATATGAGGTAAGAGAAAAGAAAATGATTTTTATCTTCAGAGTGGAGAGGGATAGAGAAGGAACAGTCTCTTAAATCAATCACCATAAGGCAAAAATGTAAAGGAGTCGCTACAGGTCTGGGCAGTCTCTGCTGCAGTGCTCCCATAGGTTCTACCATGCGATTGACTGCCTGTAAGTCCTACAGCAATCTCCACTTTCCTGACCTTTATTTATTTTTTTATTACAAAAATTGGGGTATTCCAAGAGCTATTGGAATGTTCTAGGTGCCCTGCCATCAGCTGTTCACTAGCCAGTGTATGTATGAGTTGCTATAGTCTTCTCCTGAGTTAGGGGCCACTGATCAACCCAAATATGGTTACCAAACAGCTGTTACCTTGGATGTCAACCATGGGCTCAGAGAAGAGATGAGTGCTCCTCCTGAAAATGGCCTATTACCAAAATGGTCCCTCTTAGTAATAACTAGAAGAGTTTCTTTTCTCCCTTGAGAACTTTTACCAAGTCCTTGACTGGGAAGGAAACATTGTTGTAACATCTGATGAGTCACCAGGGAGTTAGCACTGGTCACAAATGCTCCCGTGCCCATCTTGAGCCCATAGATTGACTGGTATATGGGGGAGGACATAAGGAGAAAAAGACCTAGAATGGCCTTCTTCAACCCTCCAAATTAGCAACTTAGCACTTCTGCTAGGGTAAGAAACCTTACCCACTCCTAGTAAATCTGTAGTGGCCACATCCAGAGGCCATGGCCCAGGCCAGTGATGCTGAGCAATAACTGAAACATCTGCACCATGTCCAATAGCACTTTAAATGCTTTTCCTTTAATAGTCAATTTCATCTTTGGGCAATTTTGTTTAATCTTCTGAGTACAGTAAGTACTAGGAGACCCAAAACCCTTGAGTTGCTTTCCCTTATTTACAATTTTTTAAAATTTTTTTCCAAGGAAAAAATGACCAGTTGAGCAGTTGGAGTACCTGGAGTGATTTCAGCAATGGTTTGGGCAGATTGAATAATAACTGATTTCTCTGGTATAATCAGCATCAACTAAAACAGGCAACACCGTTTAAAATGAGACTGCTGAGGTTTAGCAAGATTCTCACTGTAGCCTGAGGCATAGGTCCATAGATTCCAGCAGAAATAATTTTGGGCCCCATTTCAGGAGTTAATAGGAATCTGGAGGAGGAACTGAGGTCCAAGCCTCTACTATCAGTTGTGGCTCACCAAAGCTCAAAGATGCTTGTGGCGGGGGAAGGGAAAGTGCTCCATTATTTGATGGAGCTGAATGGGTCAGCTTTCCACATCTATTTTAGATCTGCAGTCACTTGCCCAATGGTACCCTCATCTCCATTTACTACATGGACTGGAGGTTTTTACTGAAGAAACAGATAAAGGCTATGTTTTCTTTGGTGCAGCAGAACAGTTTTGGGCTAAATATCCCTTATCCCTACAACAGAAACAAGTGACATTATGTTTCTTTTTTTACACTGTAGATAGAGAACCTGAGTAATAAGTACTACCAAGGCAGCTCCATGTACACACGGGGGCTGACGTCTGCATGAATCTTAATCATCTCAGGCACTGTAACTTGCTTTTTATGGTCGCTTAAAGCCCCTTTACACCATTTAATTGCATTTTCAAAGGACAATTTTTTAATTTTTTAAAAAATGTGCTTAGTACAGGATCTACAGAGTCTCATTACCAGATTAGATTTCTAGTGATCCTCCTGTTTTCAGTCTCCCAAGAACTGGGACGGTAGGCGTGCACCACCAAGCTCAGTCTCAGTAGCTGCCACTGCATGCCCCAGGGTTGGGGCTGGCATGGCACATCAGAGGTCAAACCCTGGTCTCTGTGTCTGTCTAAGCAGGCACTTGAATCCACTGAGCAATCTGGCTGGCCTCAAAGGCCAATTGCTGAACTATTAATTTACTAGTTTCCCTGTTATTGATGATTTTCTCAGTAGTTTACAATAAACTTGCAGCACAAATCTTGGAAATGTTCATTAGGGCCTTGCCTAATGGAAGCCAAGTTAAGGAATCTTTCACTCTGATAGGGGAGTTCCCCCCAGGCCCTAAATGTAGCTTAGTTTGCTAACATAGTTGCAGTGCAAAGGTCTGTTAATTGTGCTAGCAAAAGCACCCTCCACTAGCATATCTTTTGTAAAGGATAAATTGTGAACTATATTTCTGGCTAGCTGTTAAAAGAAATTTCCTTTCCATAGTAAATAGTCTTCTGGATTGAACATGCTTTAGCTATTCCTTTCTAATCATTTGGGGCCCTAGTCAGTTGTCCTAGCATTTCTACTAAACTCAACGGAAGGGGAAGAGTCAAGCCACAAGTAACAATGGCTTGTGTTAAATCTTTTAAGGTTTCAAAAAGTACAGATTCATGAAGATCTACATCTTCTTCTGGATTATTAGGAAGTTGAACCTTAGAAATAGGGGAGAGATGTTGAAATCCCTCCATGGACTCCTCCGCCTGTCAATTGCAAAGGAGATAAAGAAATGACTCTACTTCAGTGAAATTTCTCTGAGCTGCCCTGGGTAGGATTGCAGCTTATGCCTCTGCAAAACCATTGAGTGTTTTGTTTTTGCCTTTATTTTAAGCATAGACACTATCTTGAGCCTAACAAATATGTGATGCCAGCAATCCACATAGCCAGTAGCATACCATAGTCATGACTCTCCTATATGCCACCAGGGGCACAGGACTGTAGTTGGTGGTATGCACCGATCTCTGGCTGGATGGAGCAAATAGATGAGTAGGTGGCTGGGGAATCCCTGCTGGGTCTGCCTGTGACCGGAGTGCGTGGAACCGACTGCTCGTGATTTAAAAGAACTTTTTCTCTTTTCATCTAATTGATCAAAGCTAGAGGGTTTAAACTCTGTCTGCCATTTCTTTGTTCTACCCTCCTGTTCCTACATGGGACTTGACTGTAAAACGGTGCTCCACACTAAGTCCTTTACGTTGGTCTTAGAAAGTAGCACAAATACAAAAATCAAGAAAACAACAAACGTTTTTATATACACCTATAAGCATCTAGGGCCCTTGAAACTCCATTTCCAATTTTAAGTCAACCCAGGTTTCCCTATTAAGTGTATCAGCCCTTTTTCTTTCTTTGTGCTCCTTGCTCTAGCCCTAGTGAGCCCTCAGGGCCGTAGAGAGCCCCCAGCACCAACGCGCGCCTGTGCAGACTACTGCTGGCTCCAATCAATCCACTTCCCTCCCTTCCACTCTTTGGAAGTGATTCCTCCACTCACACCGGTCTCGTATTGGGCATCCTGATCATGTGCAAATGTAGGGGAGAAAGGCAGCAGGAATGAAAAAGATGAACGAGAAGACAACTGCTGGGCTAGGTGGTCCCTGGTCTGCCTGATGGGTAAGACTAATGCAGGCACACAAAAAACCCATGTTTGTTTATACTTCTGCAAAGTTAGTAACACATGACACACAGTTGTCTAGTGGCTAATAGCTGACCTTAACCAGACAAGTTGGGTATCTCAGGACTGAGGTAGCTTGTTTGGTTTAGGCACTGAGGGCTAGTTCTGCCTATGCACTTTGAATCAGTTTTCTAGCTTCTGCTGCTCCCAACGCTGCCAGTCTGCTTCTTGAACTTCCACTACTTCCCCAACCCTGTTCCCTTGAAAAGAATATGATGAAGTAATTTATAATTGCTCAAACTAGAAGTGTGTGCATCTTTCTGAACTCAGCTCTCAGTCCCAAGTCCCACCTCCTACGCATCCATCAAATCATCAAGTTCTATCTAATGGACTTCCTAATGATTTCTCAGATCTCGATGCAGCCACACTATTTCCTATCTTGTCCCCTGCAAAGCCTGCTCTTTCTTCATCGTCATCCACGGTGAAGCCAATGATTTTTAATGTCAAGCAAATCATTTCACTTCCTGTGCACTGTGCCAAGGAAACCATGCTTGATGCTGTAAGCCAGGGAAGCCACTAAGCTTGTGACATCATGCGCGGGTTCTTTGCACAGTGCACCACACACATCTTAGGGCTTTGCTTCTCATTGCTTCCACGCCTTCAGCCTCACGTGATCACACTGAGTGGCGCCCTATTGCTTGAGTACCCGCTCAGCCTTTTGTTTTGCTTCTGTGTCTTCTCGTGCTCAGTTAACTCTGAGAGAGAATTGTCCCACTCCTCGCGTGAGTCTCCATTGACACTTGGCACACCTCCAGGGTGTTTTCTGTTCAGATAAGTATTTTCTCCTTTTCCCCAGTAGGTATTATTCAATGTGCTTTTAACAGCTTGTCTCCTTTATTTCCCCTCTTATAATAAATGTCACAATCCTAGGTATTTGTTTTTAATCCTAGGTATTTTTTAAAAATTGCAAAAATAAAAGCTTGGCTAAAAATCATTTATTGGTAAATTATTTTTCTTAGAATTTCGGCTAATTATTTTTTTGTTATTTTAAAGAGAAAAAGCCAGACTTTCAAAGCAGCATAATAGGAGAGTAGCAATAATCAATATTGTATATTGCTATCTGTATGTTAGTTACTCAGAGTACAAGATATAGGCAGAAAATATTGTTCAAACAGTATTAGCACAAACATTTTTTTGAAGATCTAAAAGGATCTACCTGTATAGCTATCTTTGTTATCTTGTGTATATATAGTTTTTTCAATTCTTTTAAAATTATATTTACTATAAATATTTAGATATATTTAAAAATCAATGCCATATTGTACAAAAATAAAAATTTTCATGGTATTAAACTTTTTTGAAGAAATAATTTTTTTAATTCTTAAGAATAAATCTTATTTCATTTCAACTGCAAATGCAGTAAGAATCCAGAGAAAGAGGGCTAAGAACGTAGCTCACTAAAAAGTACTTGCCTTTTTCTCCCCCAGTGTGTTGGAAATTTTTACTTCGTGATTGGAATTTATCCCCTAGCCTCAATGTAGTAGTGATTCACGGCCCTTTTCTTTTCTCTTCATTTTTTTTCCTTTTCTTTTTGGTGCTAAGGATTAAACTCAGGGGCTTCACGCTGAGCCCGATCCCTGGCCACTCCCTCTCCTCCTGTGCGCAGAACATAGCACGTGCAATTGGTGCACATAGATAACATATATTAACTTTTTCTCATCCTGTTTCCCTGATGTCCCTCCCTCTCCACCCAGCCTTTCATTCCTTTCCTTTTTATTTTTCTACATGTTTGCATTGTGTAACACTTGCTTTCCTTGAGTGGAGCTGGCACCTAGACATACCACATCCCAACTCCTGTTTTTCACTCCTTATCTATTCCTCCTCTCCTCTCTTCCTCCCTCCGTCCCCCACCCTCCCCTGCTCTGTCTTCTAAAATGATTCCTCTTTTGACTTTCATATATTTTATCTTCTATTTTGCTCTTCAATTTTACTTTGAGTTTCCCGTATGAGAGAAACAGTGTGATATTCAAGGTTATGCGTCTCATTTATTCCATTGACCATTATGCTCTCAAGATCCATCCTTTTCCTACACATGACTCATTGGTCTTTATTGGCAGAGCAGCTCCCCATTGTGTGAAATGTCATATTTTCATTATCTTCTCATCTGTTGATAGACTTATGGGATACTGCCAAGATATAGATATTATAAATTGTGCTACTATAAATATGAGTATGCATATATTGCTGCAATATAAAACCTCTCCAGGAAGATACCCAGAAGGAAAATAGCTGTGTTAGCTATTTGTTTTGTGAGGAATCTATATGGATTTCCATAAAGGTGGGGTACTTTACACTCCCACCAGTAATATAAAAGTGTTCCTTTTCCTTGAAGCCTCACCAGAATTTATTATTAGTTGATTTCTGGATGATGGCCATTCTTTCTGGGATATGATAGAATCTCAGTGTTATAATTTGTATTTCTCTAATGGCCAGTGATGTTGAGCATTCCTTCATGTATTTATTGGCCATTTGTATTTCCTTTGTGACATATCTATCCATTTTGGTTGGCCTTTCTTCCCTCCTTCCTCTCTCTCTCTCTCTCTCTCTCTCTCTCTCTCTCTCTCTCTCTGGAACCGGAGATTGAACTCAGGGCCTTGTACTTGCCAGGGAAGCACTTATTCTACTGAGCTATCACTCCGGTCCCTAGGTTGCCCATATTTTGATTTTTGCTTTTAGTATGTGATGAGAGATACGGGTATAAATTCAGTCTTAGGCACATGTCGATAGATAGCCAGCATTCCCAGCACCATTTATTGAAGAGACCATCTTTCCTCCAGTGTGTTTTTGTCCCCTTAATAAAACATCAAATAATTGTATGTACTAGGGGTTGTTTCTTCATCCTTTATCCGTGTTCTCTCTCTCTCTCTCTCCCGCTCTCTCTCTCTCTCTCTCTGTCTCTGTTTTTTTTCTTTTTTAAACGAGGTTGAACTCAGGACTTTGCACTTGGCAGACAAGTGCTTAAGCCATTAAGCCACCTATCTGGTTCCTTGTTTTCTTGTTTGTGTCTTTTTTGTGTGCCAGTGCAGTGGTATTTTATTTTACTTTTTGTCAGAGTAGCTTTGTAACATAACTTTAAGTCAAGGATTGCAAGCCCTTCTGCTTTAGAGCTCTTTCCTAATAAATATAAAGCCCTGTGTTCAGTTCCTAACACCTTATGGAAAAAGTCCAGCCAGTGCAGCAATGTACAGTTTGAAGAAGGAAGTCTTTCATAGTATTGTCAAAAGTTTCATATACTGGGCCAGGGGTATAGCTCAGTGGCACAAGCACCTGCCTTGAACCTACAAGGTCCTGTTCACTATGGCCTGAGAAGATGAGCTGATTCCTTCAAGTGAACTTGTCATTATTTTCAGGATAATTTGGGAGAATATCAGACAGATCCTTATGACCACTACATTCCAGAGATCTGTTTGTCCACAGGAAGAGGATAGATCCTGCTGTGGTTTAGATGTAGTCTATTTTCCAAGAGTTTATATGCTGATGGTTGGTTCTCAAGGTGGCCATTAAGAAGTGGGACTTTTCAAAGATGGGGCTTATTTTGAGGCACTTAGGTCACCAGAGTGAGGCCCTTCAAAGGGATTTACAAATCCTTATGAGGCCTCTGTCATTTTTTACTTTGTACCTTATGACGTAATTGCTCCCTCCTGCATATGTTTCCAGTGTTCCGGGGACATTTACCATAGTGTCCTCATCAGAGTTGAGGCGATGCTAGAGCCATGTCTTTGAAGCTCCAAGATGTTGAGCTAAGTAGGCCTCTTTTATTTATGAAGCTACCCAGTTTTGGATACTTCATTTTGGTAATGAAAACTGACTAGTGCAAGTCAAGTCCTAATCGGCTCTGGGAGCTGACTAACCTTGGCAGGTGAAGGTCCTCTCTGGTTGTGGCTGGAACTGACTGAATGTTTTCCTTGGACCTAGAATTTGACTTGGCCCAAGACCATCCATATGATACAATTATCTTGCTCTCTACAAATGTTGCTGAGAGCTTTGGCCTACCCTAAGTGATCTTCTTGCCCCTTAATTTCCATTAGGTAACGCAAGCTTGGCCCAAATTTCTGACCATGTACTGAGGTCTTATAATCATTCCTTTTCACTAAGAGTAGACTCATTGGACTTTTTATTTTTTAAATTTTTTATTATTATTTTTTTCTTGTTTCAGAACCTTTGTTTGTTTATTCACTCATTTTTATGGCTGGCTCAGCCCGCCCTGAGGGCAGGGCTGGCGCAGCATGTGGCGCTGGGGATCAAACCGTGGTCTCTGAAGCCACCCAAGCTTTCCCAAGCAGGGGCTTTAGACCACTGAGCCATCCCGCCAGCCGACTCATTGGACTTTACTTGATTGGCCATGGAGCTATGCAGTCACAAGCTATCTGGGTCCCTGTGTAAGGTGGCGCATCTGTTCCGTGATGATAGCCATCTACCAGAGCCAGCAGCCGCCTCAGAGACAGCAGCCTTCCTGCCTCCTGGGGAGAGGATGCATGAGTAAGCCACGGCCAGCAGAAGAAGCAGATGGTGGGTCAGGAGCTCCATGTTCCCTTACAAAGGACAGAACGTTTTTGTTACGGTTGCTTGGTGCTGGGTCACACTGACAAACCCAGGGTTTCCTTAAAAGGATACGGCAGAAGGGGAGCTGATGCTCACAATTTCCTAAATCCCGAAGTACTTCACTCCTCAACGAGTCTTTCACGTGTCCTCTTTTCTGTCTTTCTATCATTTAAATCTCCTGTGTGTCTGCAATGTGACAAAGTGCTTAAATGAAGTGTTCATGGAACTCAGGAAAGAAAAGCTTACTGTTTCAGCACAATGCACGTGCATTGGAAATGCATAAGTGACACGAGACTCTCAGTTTACTGCATAGATGTGCTAACATCCTTGTGTCAAAGCAGAGGATAAAGGGAAGCACTGCGTTGCAAGTCTAAAAAACTACTAGTCAAATCTCTTCTGGATTTTGGCGATAATATTGAATTCAGGAGAATTATTGATACATGTAACATTTAACCAACTATTGACCAGAATCAATTATTAAAATGACTAATAATCTTTAAATGTTCATTCATTTCAGAAAATGATATATAAATATACTAAAGAAGTTCAATGATATTTAATACCTGAGTTGTGTTGACTCAATTAAAAACATCAGTCTTAGATATTTCCATGAAGTTCAGCAATTCAGCTTTCTGACATCGCTTCTGCTGGTTTTCCAGGCAACTTCCTAAGGAACTGTTTTGGACAGTACAAGGACAGACTATATATAACAATGTGGCCCAAAATACTATACTGTCTGCTGTTGTACAGACACCTTAGTTTGTGTAAGTACACAGAGTCATGTTTGCACAATGATGCACTCATGTGATAATGCCATCCTTGGGTGTCCCACTGGTGCCAACCCGTGGCTGTCCCTCCTATTTGACAGTTTCTTTCTGTCTGCATCTGCCTCGAGGTCATAGGCCATCTACAGTTGTACAGCTGCAAATCACTGGCAAATGCCACCCTGTCCCTTCTTACTAACAGGATCAGAAGACTTTGATCTTTCTTCTCTTGTTATATATTAAACATAAAAAATCATAACTCTAAATATAATTTTATTCTTCATCTAAGAAGCTTATGACAGAATACTGAAGTTATTTCTCAAGATAGTTCAAAAACATGAGAAACTTTAAAAATAAGAAAAAGGACTTACTATATAGTTCAGCAACACAGCACTTCCCTAGCAAGCATTGAGTCATGAGTTTGACTCCCAGTATCAAAAATAAAAAGAATTTAGGTCATTTCTAATAGTAACAAATGTTAGATAGGCTTTAGGGAAAAAAGAACCTTTTGTATTCTTAGTGGGAGTACAAGTTAGTAGAACCACTATGGAAATCAGCATAGAGATTCTTAAGAAAACTAAAGTTAGTTAACTGGAAGTGGGAGTGCATACCTGTAATCTTAGCACTTTGGAGGCTGAGACAGGAGGATTGCTGTGAGTTTGAGGCCAGCCTGGGCTACATGGTGAGTTCAAGGCCAGACTGCATTACAAAGTGAGACCTTGTCTAGAAGAATGAAACCAGCTATTCCCCTTTTAGGTGTCTTCCCCAAAGAGTTAAAGACACCATGTTATAATGACACACCCATGCCCATGGCTATAGAAACACATCCATAGTAGCACAAACTTCGAAACAGCCTTTAATGACCATCAGCAGACAAATTGAGAAAGAAAATGTGATAGTTAGATGAAGCAGAGCAATCCCCTTCCATAAAGCAAGATTAACCTGAGTCATTTGTGGGAAAATAGATGCACCTGAGAGCATATTGTTCAGTGAAATTAGTCAGACACATGAGGTGAACTATCACATTGTTTCTCCTGTTCGAATTCCATTGTTTCTCTTGAGAATCTCGATATATAAATGAAGTGAAAGATAAAAGATAGATAATAGGACATAGTGCACTCCATCTGGGCATATGAGAAGGGAACTGAGACAGAGGGAGGGAGAAAAATGAGATTAAGGTGAGGAGTACTGTGAAGTGTTGGGTCCATGCACCTGTTCCTTGTGAGGAATGGGCTCATCATGTGCTACAAACATATGCAAAGATGTGTAGCAGAAGAGATCCAAGAAACGAGGGGAAGGAGGTATAAAAATGTCAGGTACATGCTCCAACTCCCTATGGTGAATGTAATTATTATGTACTATCAACATGCACCAATAAAAAATTAGGCTATCTAGAAATATAATTAATTACAAAACACAAACAAGGATTAAAGAAAGGAAATATCTGGGATAAGCATGTAGCTATCTGTCAGCTTATTGGGGGACTGAGGCAAAGCACTAAACTTCTCTGAGCCAATTCCTCATCCACGAAATAGGGATGATGTACCGAATCCGCTGACTTCACAGGGCTGACACAAGGGCTAACGAACATGGCGCCGAGAGCGCAGGAAGGCAGTTTCAAGATGCTTTTAGTAATAAAAATACAGAGCGGAGAGATAATGTATAGGGGCAGAGCTCATAATTTGAGGATTTCTGCCCCAGCTAGGGACCTGAAGATAAAATGAATTCACTTGTAGAAACAGGTCTATGTTACCTGGATGGAGCCCAGAGGAGGCTGCTCTGAGCATCAGCTCAAGAGTATGCTGAGAAAGCCTCTGGGTAACAAACAGTGGCAAGTGAGGGCCCACTTTGTCTATTTGTGAGAGTCCTTGGCTTCCGGATGTCAGCACCTTTGCATTTTGTGATCTGTTAGCAGGGACACACAGGCCTCCTGGCAAAGAAGCTCCTGCCCAAGGCCAACTTACTTTCCAGAAAAGCAACATTTTCTTTATCAGGGCTCGAACTTCGTTTCAGAATAGCTTTACAAGAATGCTTCCTTGAAAAAAAGGATGCTTCCTGGGGTTGGCTTTTAAAAATGTTCTCTTGTGTTTTGTTTTTCAGACTGGTTGCTCCTATCAATAAAACCCATATACAACTCCTATCTTTTATGAATCCAATTTGGAAACACAAAGTGTAATTATTATACATAGAAAACATTTTAAATGGGTTTAGCCACAGGATGGTAAAATATGCGTAGGTTGTTATAGCTATTGTAAGTTAAAGAAAATTATTTGAAGAAAACACTTTCTAAAAATGTCTTTTTGCTCCCACAGATATAAACCTAAGTGAAGACCTGTGAGCTGTTGATAACACTGGCTTTGCTGAATTTTTATGTTTCCCAATTTGCCTGCTTTGCCTGACTTAATGCTTTCTCCGTGCGAGCCCAGTGCTCCCTAGGCAAACCACACAAGGGTAGGATTCCATGTGGAGACCTCAGGCTCCCTGTTTCATACTCGAAGCTTTACAATAATGAGCTTTTCATTATTTAATCCTTAAATTCTTGCTTTTCATTTAATTATATTATACATTTCTATTATTACCATATATGAAAGCAATATGAAAAAGTGTTCAGCATACCTGGTGTTTGCAAAAGACAAACTCACACAGTACAGACACCATATGTATGTAAAATATGTGGTAAAGCATTTATTTTTTTCTGTTAAATAAAAGAAAAGTCTCACGAGAGAAAGTTTATGAGCTTAGTTTGATCATCCTGTGACAATTTCTTAAGCCATGGAAACCTATAAGACTAATTAATACAAAATGCTTGAGATTAGTATTTATCCACACAATTTCCATAAAATGCAATCCCCGATAGAAATATTCTAAAACACATACATTACATGTTTTTTAGTGAGCCATTTAAGTATCTGGATTTTGTTTCTTCCGTATTTAATATAAAATATTGACTTGGTGTCTTAATTATTCTTCTCTTGTTGCTGGGACAAACACCCAACCCTTAAAATGAGGGAAGGAAAGGTTTATTTACCTCACAGTTACTGGAGGTTTCAGTCCATACTCAGCTGGCACTTGGCGGCAGCTAAGAGCAAGAGCAAGCAAGAGTAGCAGCAGCTCAAGCATCTCACTTCCCTTCCTTCCATTGAAATGCTGATCACCTGCCCCAGGGGAGATGCAGCACCCACATCCACAATAATGAATCACAAATTCCAGAAGCTCCCTCATGACTGCATGAGGCTTTGGGAGGACACCTAGACACAAATCATAACATTTGGCATAATTAGATATCTTTATATGTCTGAGCTTAATACATGATGTCTTTTAATTAAGAATGATGCACTGAAATGTATTTTTTACTTCAATTAAAGTTAGTATTTAAGTAAAAAAATCTGACCTTTATTTATTTATTATTTATTTATTTACCTATTTATTTTTGGAATATCCTTTCCAAGCCCATTCTTCTTCTCTAGAAAACCACTGATCTGCTTTTTTTTTGTTGGTTACATTTGTTTTTTATTATTCATTTATTTTGCAAACTTATCTGTACTATAATTTCATATAATTTGGAAAATTCTCCCCAGGCATTTTTCATAAGTAGCCTTTTTACTCATAAAAACAGGAAATCAAATTGGATTCTTGTTTTATTTTTATTTATTTTTTAAAAATTAATTTTAATGAGAAATATCAACATGATAGTTTGACAACACATCAGTAGTTCATTCACAATAATTGACACACTGCATATTGTCCTCATAATAGTAATACAGAGCACAGGGTGTGGGCATGACACATCTTCCAATTGATATTGGTAAGGAAAGAAAACAAAAGAGAAAAAAATTCTTCTCTTTGAACTAAGAGGAAGCAGATGCATACACAGTCCAGTGTTCCACAACTGCAGTGGGCCACCAGTGAAACTGACAATGTTGGAGGCTGTTGTTCCAAGCCTCCCACAGCTCATCCCAGCTCATCACACCAATCTAGCTCTGAGTTTCATGCCTCATAATTAAACTTTTCCTCTGAGTGAACAAGGGCAAGTTAAAGCAAGATCTGTATAACAAAATATTCATCTTTTTTATCTTCCAAGGTCTAGTCCTCTCAGGATTAACTTTGGAACCATATACAGTGCTTTGTAGAACTGTTGTCAGTGTCAGCCTTCGGGATGAGTCATGGCCATTGCTTGGCCAGTTTGCTTTCTGTAAAAGCCTGAGAGAATGTTTTTCTCTGGGTGACTCTCCTTAGACACGCTATAGTTCATTTATCCCTTTCCTCTGAGGCCCCATAATCTCGTTGACCAGAAAATTTGGGACACCTCTGAGTTATAGGATATTACAGCATAGGTTCTCTTATGTCCTGAGTCCTTACTGACCTTGAAGGGCTAGGGCCAAAATATTGGCTATCCTCATAGCCCTTCTTTTTCTCCAATTTTTGGTCTGTTAACTTACATTCTCAACCCTCCAGCAGAAAAGCTTTGTGATACTATTACTCTATGACATAGGTACTTGAGCTTATCGTCACGGGCTTTCTGAATATCAAACATCTTTGACTTAGCTTGGCATTGATATTTTCTGGCCATCATTGATATTCTAATAATGTTCCATACAATGTGATATAAGCAGTTACACAATTTTTACACAGATATTTGGAAATTCAAGGAAATACAAAATTGTAGCCTGTCAAGTCTATGGTATTTGGGCCAGTCTCTTACTTTCAACTAATACTCTTGAGAGAGAGAGAGAATAACAGTAACTGAATTTACACTGGGAGCAGTACACATCAAAAAGACAAGAGTGATACACTTTCCAAGCATAGTTTTAGTGTTACATGGTGCTATGATCAATATGATGAACCTTTTGAAGGTCCTTAAGACCAATATCTGATTCATCCTGTGTAGATAAGTGCATGGATTTGCTCCTGGTATGTTTCCTCTATCTGCTTCCAATCACTTCGTTGTTTAATCCATAACAAATTCAACTATGTTATGTCCTTAAGTTTTTATTTCTTCTTCAGAATTCTTATACTAGGGAGACTATATGAGATTTACACGTGTAGGTCTGGTTTATTTCACTAATGAGTATATGTTCAATATACATCCATTTATATATGAAGTCTTCCAGCTTATTGTTCTTTATAGCTGAGTAATATTCCATTGTATAAAAATACCACATTTTTTTCAACCATTCTTTACATGATGGGCATTTTAATTGTTTCCAAGATTTGGCTATTGCAAACTGGGCTGTTATAAACATAGTTGCACATATATCGATATGGTATGATGTTTTCAGTTTTTCTGGGAAAATTCCCAGTAGGGGGATAGCTGGATTGAATGGGATTTCCAGTTCCAGTTTTTTAAGGAACCTCCACACTGCTTTCCATAATGGTTGCACCAATCTGTATTCCCACCAGCAGTGGAAAAGGGTTGCTCTTTCCCTTTAGCCTCTCCAGCATTTGTTGCTGGTTGATTTATTTACGATAGCCATTCTTTCTGTGGTGAGATGGTATCTAAGCGTTTTGATTTGCATTTCATGAATGGCTAGTGATGTGGAACATTTCTTCATGTATTTATTATAGGCTTCTTGAATTTCTTTGTCTGAGAAGTGTGTATTCATCTCAGATGCCCATTTCTGGATTAGGTCTTTAAATTTTGGAGCCCTAATTGTTTTCAGTTCTTTGTATATTCTAGATAGAAAACCTTTGTCTGAATACTTATTAGTTAAAATCTTTTTGAAATTTGTGGGTCGTCTTTTCACTCTGTTGGTAATTTCCTTTGATGTGCAAAAAATTCTTAGCTGGAGGAGGTCCCATTTGTTGATGCTCTCAAGTGTTAAATGTGCATTTTGATTTCTGTCCAAATCAAAATGTGATGAAATCACATTTATGTACTCTTTTTTTTTTTCTTTCATTCTGGTTTCTTTGCTTGATAATTTTGAGGTTGACGCATGATTTATATACCACAAATTTCTTCCTAAAACACAAAGTAGTACTTAAAAAAAGTAGTATAAAGAATAATAGTTGAACTAGCACAATTTATATAGTCGCATTTTAATGGGTAAAAGGTATTTGACATTAATATTCTTGTAGAAGTTTTTGAGTATTTCCACAGTGGTTTTTATAATTAACTTTTTATTTAAATTCAAAAGAGCTGGACAACTTATATTACTTGAATTTTTAAATGTTCATGGAGACTTTATAGTCTAGAATATGATTTCTCTTGATAAATATTCTTTGAACATTTGCAAACAATTGTATTGTTTTTAAATTTTTTTTGGTAAATGTTTATGCCAAGTTGATTGATGGTACATCATTTCTGATTTTCTGTCACTTTGCCTGCCTTACCAGCTGTTGAAAGAGCAATGCTAATTTTTCCAAGTGTACATAATTGTGAATTTTTCTGTCTTTTCCTGGAATTCTATTAGTTTTGCCTCATGCATTTTGAAATTCTCTTTTTAAGAATATATATATATATATATATTTATGGTTTGCTATGTCTCATAGCGAAATGACCCTTTTATCAGTATAAAATGAATGCCTGTATCCTTAGCATTTTTTTTTGCATTTGTTTCTGGTAATATTTTTCTGCTTTGAAGTTGAATTTGTATGATATTAATATAGTCAGTTCAGCTTCCTTTAAATTAAGAATGACTGAATCATTGTGCTTTTATGCATAAAGTAATTTTCTTGAAGGCTGCATATTAGTAAGTACTTTTTTAACTGGGTTGGTTAGAACATTTGTATTTAGTATGATAGTTGATATTGTTGGATTTATATTTGCCATCATTGTATTGGATTTTTATTTGTCTTATTTGATCTATATTTCTATTTACTTTTCTTCCTGAATTATTTTGACCGAATTTTTCATTACTGAGTTTTTTCTCCTTTGCTTTATTGGTATAGTTTTGTTTTTTATTTTAGTGGTTGCTTTATAAATTTTAGTGTGTATGTAATATGTCCTCCCCATCCTAGCTGACTTGTAACATTTTCTCATTATCACTTATCGGAAACAATCTGATCAAAGTCCATCTATACTTTACATTAGGGTTTACTCTTGGCCTGGTTCAAGGCCATTATTTTTTTTTTTCATTTTTTAGCATATAATTATGCTTTACTTTTCATAATAATATACGTTTACATTTATTTCATGGTTTGATAGTTCATATATTTTTAGTATTGAATGACATCCGAGTGTCTGTATCATAGTTATGCACTGATGGTCATCTTGGTTGTTTTCAGATTTTGGTAATTATAAGCAAAGCAGCTATAAGCACCCATGTACACGTTTTTGTGTGGACATGTATTCAGCTCATTTGGGTAAATGCTGAGAGTGTGGTTGCTATGGCATATGGTAAGAGAGTGTTTAGTTTCAATAATAATTAACAAGTTATCTTCCAAAGTGGCGACACCATTTTATTTTCATTTGCCATGAAGAAATTTCCTATTTCACATATTTGTCAGCATTTGGTGTTGTCACTGTTTTAGATTTTGGCCATTCTAATAGATGTGTAGTAGTATCTCCTTGTTACATTTTGGAATTTGGAATTTTCCAGTGATTTATGGTGTTGATCATTTTACAAGTGCTTAATTTCATCTTTTTTTTTTTTTTTTTAGATGGAACATCATTTTATGCAGCGTAGGCTGGTCTCAAACTCACAGCAATCCTCCTGCCTCAGCCTCTGAGTGCTGGGATTATAGGCTTGTACCACCATGCCCAGCTTCCCAACAACTTTAAATATAATTTGCATTTTTTAAAGTATGAGACTCTGTGACCTCAGGACTTGTTTCCTGCTCCAGAGGGGTTATTTTCAGTCAAGGTCTTACTCTGTATTTAGGATGGTCTCAAACCGTGTAGCCAGAGTCTGTCCTTGAGCTTGCAAGGGTCCTTCTGCTTCAGCCCCCTGTGTCCTGGGCTTACAGGCGTCCACAGGCTTCAGGCGCCGTTGCACTGCTGACTCTCGGTACTCCTGAGGCACGTGGCAGCCTGTGTCACCTGTAGGAAGTCCTTGCAGCTGTGGCAGGCCTGGATTCCTACTAGATGCTTAGCCACCTTCAGGTGTGCACTTACTGGAGGGATGTTCTTAGGAACTTGAGGAGCGTGTGCTTTTTCTCATCCAAGCACCTTGACTACATCTTCTTCCCAACACAGTTGTCTTATTGCACCGTCTATTCGGGGAGCAACATGCAGCTTGTGAGGGCGCTGTGGATCCCCAGCATACTTCTCCTGATCTTCAGGCCAAGGCTGAAAGACTCTATCTGGTAACTGTGTGACGAATCCAATCTGCACCCGTGAGAGATTCCACACATTTTGTCAGTCTGCAGCCAGCCTGGGGGCCTGTGAGCCACTGAGTGTGAAGTCCCTGCCATGGCATCCTAATCATCTCTCTTCAGAGGTAGTAGGAAGCAAACAGATCTACTGGTGAAAGGCTCGGATAATGGGCAGGTCTCGCCTTCTCTGGTACAGCGCCCCCTAAACGTACAGTCGGCTCCATGTTTATAGCTTTTTAAGTGAAATATCTATTCGGATCTTTTTAAAAAAATAATAAATTTAGGACAGGGTTTACGGGGAATACAGGGTCTACAGGGTCTCCCTGCATAGATTGGACTCATAGTGATTCTCATTTTCAGCCTCCCAAGTGCTGGGATTACAGGTGCGCACCACCACACCCAGCTCAGTCTCCCTCTTAGCACACCCTGAAGGTGAGGTTGACACAGCACGCTGGAGATAGAAATCGGCCGCTGTGCTCTGCGGAACCAGGCGCTTTAGTCTGCTGAGCTATTGGCCAGCCAGCCCTTCCATTCAGATCTTTTAACATTTTAAAAATGAGATATTTTGTTTTCTTATTGTTTTAAGAAGTCTTTGTATAGTTTATATGACACTCCTTTTTCAGATGTATCCTATGAAAAAGTTTTCCACTCTGGCTTGCGTTCTGTTTTTTTTACTTAGCCTTTTACAGAATGTACATTTAAAATTCAGCAAAGCTCACTGCACCAATTCTTTCTTTTGTGGATCACACATTTGGCATTACATCTAAAAAGTCATAATCAAGCCCATCTTGATTTCCTTCTATATTATTTTAGTCATAGGAAATATAATTTTACATTTTTTAAGGTCTATGACCCATTTTAAGTTACTTTTCAGAAAGAATCTCAAGTCCACTTCTAGATTATTTTCCTCTCTCTCTCTTTTTTTTTTTTTTTTTGCAGGTAGATACTCAGTTGATTGGCATTATTTGACAAAATATACACTGTATTGTCTTAGGTCCTTTATCAAAGATCAACTGACGGCGCTTAGTGGGTGGCCTTTTCAGCTCTACTTTGTTCTATTGTTCTTGTCCATTCTTTCTCCAATATCAGTTTTCCTGACTACTGTAACTTCACAGTAGATTTTTATGTCAGGCAGTGTCAAACCTCTGACTCTGTTATTCTCTTTCAGTACTGTGTTGACCCTTTTGTCTTTTGCCCATCCATATGAATTTTAGAATCAGATTGTTAATATATATGAATAACTAGCTGAGATTTTTGCTGGGATTGCTTTGGATCAATACATCAAATTGTTTCACTGGTTGTGTTTACTGGTTTTCTCATTTTAATTTTATGGGCTTTTGCTCCAAGTGTTAATTAAAATTTCATTTTCTGCTTAGTTAAGATTTAATTTGTCCTTTTTTTTCTAGTTTCACAGCATGGAAACATATACCTTCTTTATTACATATAGTCACTGTGATGAAATACCCTTCCAGCATTGCTACCTGCAAATTTTGATAAATTGCATTTTTGATTTAATTCAAAATATTTAAGAAACTATTTTAATATTTAAGTACTGCAAATGTGGCTGTTGTTTAAAGGAGGAGGGAGGAGTATCTGTATTAATTCTCCAAAATGAACATAACTTTCACATGTCCAAACATATGAAAAGTATTAAAATTATTAATTTAAAAAATTTATCTAAATTTTTAAATTTAAAATTTCCATTGTATTCTCAAGGCAGACCTGTGTGATTTCCATTATCTTAACTATGTTAAGGCATATTTCAAGGCCCAATATAATAAGGTCTCTATTGGTGAATGGTCCGTGTAAGTTTCAGAAGAACGTGCATTGTGCTGCTGATGGATAGGCAGTGCTTTCATGTTCAACCATATCCTCACTGAGGGTTTACTTTCTGGTTCTGTCCATTTTCACATAGGTGTGCTAAATTTCAAAGTACACACTTGCATTTTTCACTTTTGCACTGCTAGGGCAACAGTTTTTGTACTTGCATTTTGAAGGAGGACAGGTCCATCTTGGCTTATAGTCTCAGAGGTGTTTTATTTTTTTTTAAATGCATTTGGTTGTTGCAGGATCTCACTTTGCAGCATGGCCTCCTGGGGATCCTCCTGTTTTCAGCCTCTGCAGCACTGGAATTACAGGCATGCACCACTATGCCTGTACTGTGGCCTGCTCAGCACGCCCTGGGGGCTTGCATGGTGTGTGGTGCCAGGGATTGAACTGTGGTCCCTGCGCTTGCATAAGCAGGTGCTTTAGTCCATGGAGCTATCTTGCTGGCCCCTCTCAGAGGGCTTAGCTCATAGTTAGCTGGCTCCATGGTGGAAACAGCATGGAGGACAGGCGTGGGTAAGCAGTGCTGCTCGCTCCTGGGCATCCGGGAAGCAGAGAGAGAGAACGGAGGAGGAGGGGGCAAGAGTGCACCCATGTAGGCCACGCATTCAGTGACTGGCTTCCTTCCACCAAAGCCCGCCTCCTGACAATGCATGTAGCTCTTAATTCATTGCTGGATCAATGTACTGACGATTGTAGCTCCTTATTATTCTATCACCTTCTAAAAGCCCAGTCAATGAACATAAAACTGGGGAAGATATTTTAGATCTGAAGAACAACAATAGTAGTGTCATCTATTTCTTTTGTCACTTTTGTCAGTTTTTTCTTATATATTATGATATTCTTTCACTAAGTTCATACTCATTGAAGATTGCTGTTTTCTTAGAAAACTGACACATATATCATTATACAACATTATTGCTTATATGTGATTTTTTTTTGCTTGGTGTTTACTTTGAAGTTTTTATTCCTGCTTTGTTTTGATTAGTGTTAATCCTTTTCAGTTTTTGAAATTTCAAATTGGAAATCCTCAAACTCGGTGACTTTTCTGAGCTCTGTCCACTCTACTAATCCTCTTAATTTCTTCCTAGTGGATTTGATCTCTGGCATTTCTTTTTGCTTCTTTTTGAAGAATTTCTGTCTTTCTGCTTACCTGCCCACCCCTTCTTGCATGTGTCCACTTTTTCCATTAGTGCCTATAACATATTACTATATGCATAGTAACAATATATATTATGCATGGATTTTAAAATGTTGACATGATGGTTTCAGCATTCCTATCCTTTATTACTCTGGCTCTGAGGCTTACTCTGTCCCTTCAAACTGGTTCTTCACTTTTACAACAACTTGGGAGTATTTGCTGAAAAGGGCACATGATGTACTGCTCAAAAAGAGCTGATGTAAATTAGCCATTAATGACATCTGGAGGGTACAGATTATAGACCACAGCTCTTGATACACGGATGAATTTCATGGAAGACAATTTTTCCAGGGGTATAGGGTGATCCAGAATTAGATTCTCGTAAGGAGTTCACAGCCTAGATCTCTTGCATCCTTGTCGTTCACAGTAGGTTCACACTCTTACAGGTGTCTAATGCCACAGGTGATCTGACAGCGGGCGAGCTCAGACAGTAATGTCATGGTTGGGGGTGCCTGTAAGTACAAGTGAAATATTGCTCACCTGCCATCCTGCTGCTCGCCTCCTGCTGGGCAGCCCCAGAAGGGACCATGCCTGTAGGGGGCAGTGGAGACCTCTGTCCTAGGATCAGGTCCCGGTCTTGGAGTGATCCGTGCCCCTGTGCTTTGAGCTCCGCAGTGGTTCGGTTCTTGGTTTGTCCTCTGAAGCATGACAG
This sequence comes from Myocastor coypus, assembly GCA_004027025.1. Classification (NCBI taxonomy): domain Eukaryota; kingdom Metazoa; phylum Chordata; class Mammalia; order Rodentia; family Myocastoridae; genus Myocastor; species Myocastor coypus. The sequence goes on along the minus strand of PVJA010000839.1, from coordinate 121,695 downwards.
CATGGCCTGAGAGAGATGAGGTGGGCTTTCTTCTAGTTCAGGTAGAGCCCAATAAATGACGTTTTAACAGGAGATGGTCATGGCCCTGTGTCGTCATTTTGTCTATGGCTACTTTCCTTCTGCAGTGGCAGAGCCGGGTAGGTGCAACAAACTGAAAATACTTCCTTCCTGGCCCTTTCTAGCAAAAGTCTGGTGTCCCTACTGCAGAATAATTTAGATAGCATAGAAATACTACCCATCTCTTGGTGTTTGGAAACTGCTGAAATGAGAAATAGGCTCTCAAGTAAAATAACATTGGGTTTAAAAGTTGGCCTCCACCCATATCCCTAGTGAAGTGCTCTCAGGCAGTATGTTCAACCTTCCTGTCCATCAGCATTCTCAACTATAAAATGTGAGTAATAAAAATGTTTAGCATAAGCTATCAGGGTGAAATATGTTCATTTGTGCTTGAACTATATGGCAAAGTGCTAAGATCTCTTAAATCTTATCAAATACTGTTACAACTTCATTTTTTGAAAGGATTATCTCACACTCCCTTTATTTCTTTTCCATGGTATCCAAAGGCTGCTTTGTTGCTGCAAACACTGAATTCTCTAATTTTAGTTTTTGTCTGCAAATATTGTTTCACATTCTTTCTTCCTAATAATGTTCAATATCTTTTTCAAATCTTACTGAAAGGGCAAAGATTTTCTATATCTTTTCAGCAAGTCTATTTCATAAGAAAACATTTGCTTTGATTCTTCAGATCCTTTTAACTTTCTGTGGTTTCTCATGTATTCTGTGGTTTTTAAAAAATATGTATTCTAGGGAAGGGTCTTCAGGGCGTTCAGGATCTCACTACTAGACCTGACTTGTAGTGATCCGCCTGTTGACAGCCTCCCAAGAGCTTCCTGTCCAAGCTTTTAAGGGATCTCTTTTGGCTCCTGACGAGGGCTTGAGCGAGGCCCTTACTGCAAGTAATTGGGTCTTTTCCCAGAAGTGGTATTTGAACAGAGGTGAAAGGAAGCCTTTGGAGTGGAAATGTGAGGTTAGCGGCAGCAGTTAGACAGCTGCCTTCCATGAAGCTCTAAGCTGGGAAGCGTCGTCTGTCCAAATTGATTTTCTGTGATCGACGTTGCATTTGTAAGTCAGGTGAGCCACGTCATCTTTCCAACCACCACATTTACCGCAGTGTGCAGGGCCGCCCCTCCGAGCCAGCACGGAGCTGCGCTCGCATCGCTGACTGCGGCATGGCCTTTCACCTCCATCTCCTGCCACTTGCTGAAGTTTGGCTCAGGGTCCCATCCCTTTGCTGCCCACCCAGAAAATCCCTTTTTAGGCCTCCACTCAGACACAAACAGGTTATTTTAAAAACTCTGATCTTGTGCATATCATATGTTACTGATATTCTCAAAATTTTTCTGAAAAACATGAAGATGGATAATAAAAACACCTGGAATCAGATATAAAAAGCCAGGCACACTCAGTCATTTCCATCTCTTTTCTGATATGTGATAGCTGACAAGCCCAGCTAGGGCTTGCGCCCTGCCTTCTCCCCAGCTGTGTGATCCTTCCTCCGCATGTAGGCACCATCTTCTGCCTCTGAATCCAATATTTATAGAGATCCCTTAGCTTTTAGCCCTCCTTTAAGGAGCAGTCTCTTACCCTGCCTTGTCTACTTTGTCTCTTCTAAAATAAATTTGACCTAGTCATCTTCCTAACTAAATGCTTTCAATACCTTTAATACTGAGACTGAAAATCTCTACCATGCCTTGAATTGGTTCCAACCATGTTTGGAATCTGGAGCTTTTCCCAGGCTGTGTGACCCAGCTATGATCAATATGAGATCGCTGCTACTGTACACCGTGTCCTTTCATGTCTCTGCATACCTGTACATATTACCTTATTTTCCAGGATCGCTTTCACCTCTTTACTACAATATTATGTTCACTGCACAATTCCTCCTTCAAGAATCAGGTGAAATACACTTGCCTCATTTGGGGAATTGGTCGCTCCTGTGTTTTTACACATATCTGCATTTTGTGGCAATTGCTTCCCTGATATTAATTCTTCCCATCCCTTTCATACAGTACTCAAGTTGTCCGTTTGGGGATCTCTACTTACATTGTCAGGCTGTTGGAATCGGATTGGCCCTACTCTGAAGTTCTGCAGAGTATCCAGCTTGCCTAATGGCAGTGCTTGGCTCAATGTCTGGTTCAGGGCTGTCCAACCTGAGTGAATCCAGAACATCACTGTGATCGTGACATACAGGGATCATTTCTCTTCTGGGTTTGATCATGCAGAGATGTAAGGCTCGGATGTCTATAGCCATGGTTCAGATGTGAAAACAGAGTCCTGAAGAGCCACAGAAACACTGGAAAGAGCTGACAGAGGTGAAAGAGGGAGCCCTGAAACGTCAGTGTGAGGCTGAAATCAGGCCAAGGTTGAAACTGGGCTGTACTCTGTGAGTTAAGAATAAATAAAATTGCATAACTGTAGCTAGTAAGTAAAAGCAACTGCCACTTTTTTGACAAAGCTAACATAGGCAAAAATACTTTGTTTACATTCATCTTTGCATCTCAGTACATTACAGGTACTTGGGATATAATAGTTGCTCATTAAGGGAGAAAAGATGAGAAGAAAGGCAAACATAATTTTCCTAAGTATTTTATGCTTGGTTATGTGAATAATAACACCGCGCTCAGATAACTGTAGATTTCAGTCTTTTGTACATTATTTCTTATACAAAATATGATACACTGTATTAACCAAACATGCAGGAAGAATCAGGAGTTTTGAATTCTTACTCACTGTTTTTAACAAGGAGAGTTTTGGAAGACTTGCTGGACCTGCTATTATTTGTTCTTGGAAAGCACTAAAAATTGAAAAATACAAATGATAAATTTGTGCCTGTTTCAGGTAACATAAATGGTTAAATTTAAACTTTAAAATAACATTTCCCTGTTGGCCCAGTTACCATACGCTTGTTCTTCTAGCTTGGCTCTAGTTGTCTCTACCCTGCTTCCTGCTCTTATGGAGGTGGCAGGCCTGGGTGGTCTAAATCCATGGGCCTTATAGCTTGGTTTTGCTAAAGAAATCCCAGCAGGTGGGATTGTAAATGGGTGGTGGGAAAGGGAGGGAGATGAGTCTTTAGGTCCTTGCAGGATCATGGTGATCCTCCTGTCTCAGCCTCCCCAGTCCTGGGATTGCAGGTATGTACTACATGTCCAGTTTTGGTGGCCAGCTAGGTACCAGGGATCGAACTCAGGTCCTGGTACTGCAAGGCACGTGCTTAGGACACTGAGCTATCTCCCCAGCCCAGGTTTACAAAAGCAATCAGCTGACAATGAGTTCATGAGTGCCTTCCCTGGATGACTTACTCTCTCCCTGAGTTCTGGTAACTACTTTCTTTTGACTGTTGCTACTCACCTTAAGTTGCTGCAGGGTCTGTTGCAACTCTTCTACACTCATGCAAATAAGCCTGTTCAATTGTCTAATTTGAGTATGCCATCTGTTTTTGGTTGGGAGCTCAAATGACATATAAATAAATATATATATATATATATATATGTATATGTGTATATATATATATACATATATATATGTATATATATATGTATATATATATATATACAGAGAGAGAGAGAGACTACATCTTACAAACAGAAAAATTAAATATGGACAATATAGGTGCAATACATTTTTTTGTTGTTGTTGTTGTTACAATTTGCAATGCCATGTCTTAAGATTGGTGGAAAAATAGCACCGACATTAACTAGGTCCATAGGAAAATGATGGAAAAGACAAATCAGGGAAGGGAATGCTGAAGGCTTCCTTGGCTTTGTTCTAGCAGGTCAGACACACAGCGTCCACGGAAGGATAATTCAGCGGAGCTCCAGGAAAGCTTGCCAGCAGAGCCATTTCTACTAAGTGGGAAGGGACGGAGAGCAAATCAACAACACTTATTTGGGTGAAATGTGCTTAGAAGAGCCCTGAAGAGAAAAAGGAAACTCTTAAACAATTTAGCTACTTTGGGCCTTGAAATTTTCTCCCTTAGTACAAATATTCTAAAATATTACAGGCTGAGAGTAACATTTCAGAATAACAAAGGTATAATTAGCTGTTGCGCAGAGGTTTTGTTTAGATCAGAATATACAGAGGCCTCTGGTCCCAGCTGGCAACGCTCCAGTTCCTTTGATTTGCTGTGCTGTACTTTGCCCTGGCTTTCTGTGGAACTCCCTTCAACTGTCTCCGTTTTGGAGTTGGCTGAATCATCATGATTCGCCCTTCTTGAGGGCCGTGTCTGGTCGTACTACTCTGCGATCCCGTCTCCTGCCTTTGTCTTGCTCTTCCTTTGTCATCATCTCTGCCATCATCCATCTTCCCACACTGCAGGTCAGGGCTGCGCCTCTGTTTCAGCCTGGCTTCCTTTAAAGTGCAGCTGTTGCAATGTGGAGTTAAAAATAACAACGTCTAGAGAGACAGGGAAGAAGGATGAGAGGGAAGCAGGAAGCACTTCATTAAGAGCTTTCACATTCCCGAAGCCATTAACAGTTTGGCTAAGTACATCGCTGACAACTTGGGTGGGAGGAGCTGCTTCTGTGTCGTACTTTAAGTGTTATATGAGGCTTTATGTTGTAGGGAGGGGAAATACTTGCGGGTGCTGGTGATGAGCTGAAGTCCATGCTGTGAGCAACTGGAACCATTAGTTCTGGTGCTCATCTATCAGAGAAGCCTAATTCTTTCCAGGCACCTACCGCAGGGGTTACTCATTAACCAGTACCTTTTTTTTTTTTGAAGGACCCATACCCTTACTTTGAAATAATATGTGGCCTCCTAGTGGCAGGAATGTGCTCCTGCCTGTGGGGAAGGGGAGCCAGTCAGAGGACCTACAGGATCTCCTAAGGTGAGGTGAGGGTCTGGCAAGCCGGTGTGGAGCTCAGAAGCTTAAGATGTGCTTCAGGAAGGCCTCATAGTTGATGCAGCCGTTGCTCCCCGCATGTCCTGCCAGAACAGTCTCCACCTCCTCCTCAGCCAGCTTCTCTCCACAAGTGGTGAGTGAGGTCACATCTGAGCTCTGTGCCCATGACTTTGCCATTTCCACTTTGTCAAACACCTGAACATCCTCTAAGTAATGAATGCTGAGGTGCTCGAGGTCCTGGGGAACCCCAAGAGTGATGAGCTGAGGTCATGATGTGGAGACTTTGCGATGTTCCTGCTCAGGCCCCAGGGAGTGGCCAAGAACCAGGATCAAGGCACGTAACGGTGCCCATGCTAAGCAGCAGCAAGGTGCAGCCACAGGGCAGCACAGGTTGCATGAGGAAGCCACATTCACAGCAATGGGAACTGACACTCAGACTTAGAGAGAATCTCAGTGATGGAATTTTTGTTACAAGTAGATAATTTTCTAAAATATTTTAATAAGTAAGTTGGTTTTAATGGAGCATAACCCAACATCATTCATATATTCAGTATTTAAAAAATGAATCTAACTGTATTTATTTATTTTGTTTGCAAGATTCACTTATTTATTTTTCATTAACTTTATTGAAGATCAATAATCACACAGCGCGCTAAAAGTTGTAGGCAAATATTGAAATGTGAAAGATATAAGATGTAGACCAAGTGAATTTTAGAGAAATATTTCTAGAATGAATACAGAACATGAAATTAATAGATTGCACATTATAAATTATTCACAAACTTAAACAAATATAATAATAAAAATTATGCAAAATAAAAATGAAGAAAGAATTTACAGATCAGTCATATAATAGTTAACTCTGTGCCAAAATCAAGAAATTTATATTCATAAAATTAGAATTCTCAAAGTAAAAAGGAGTAAGCAATAAATATTTAAAGATTTAAAATTTCCAAATTTAGCTGAAATTATAGCACATTTCTAAGAAAAATGAACCTCTTGCACAAGAAATATGAATAAAATCATAACAAAATATACAAAAATGAAATTGTCCAAAGCTAACTGTAAAGAAAAAAAATCATTTAAGCATATACATAAAGAATTAGTTATAGGGCCCGGCGGGATGGCTCAGTGGTTTAAAGAGCCTGCTTGGGAAAGCTTGGGCGCCTTCAGGGACCGCAGTTCGATCCCGGGCACCACATGCTGCGCCAGCCCTGCCCTCGGGGCGGGCTGAGCTGGCCATAAAAATGAGTGAATAAACAAATAAAGGTTCTGAAACAAGAAAAAAATAAATAAATAAAATTTAAAAAAAAAAAGAATTAGTTATAGAGGAGCAAAATTAAATAGTACTTTATTCCACATTAGGAAAAAAAAAAGAGCAAGTGGGTAAGAAACTAGACTAATTAATTCAAAGAACTGAAAAAAAATCTGTTCTGATTGAATTTTATACTCAGCAAACATGCTGCTGAAAACTAAAGGTAAAATATTTTGCTTGAGATATTGTAGTATCTGCAGATGTAGCATATAGAAAATAACAAAGACCATAATCCAGAAGGCAAGAGAAGTTGCTGTATGGTCCTGGATGAAGAATAAAGAGCTCTCACAGTTATGCAGGACTTTGTAAAATATAATTATATTAGATTAACCCATTGAAAAGGTCACTGAAGATTTCTACAAAACAGTTATCAATCTTATGTCAGGTTATATACATATTTTTCATATATATATGTATATATGTATGTGTGTGTATAAAAGAGAAGGAACAAGTAATATATAGTAAATGGAAAATGGAAATACACTTTTTAAAGTTTCTAACACTAGGAGAAAATATTGTACCAGGTCTTATAAGTAGATCATAAGGCAAAGATACAGTATAAGTCATAAAATAAAAATTAAAATTGAATAACATTCAGAGAATTAATTAAATATTAATTAATTAAAAAGTAAATTAAATATTTCAAAATAATATTCCCAAATTAAAATTGAATTATGAGTCCAACTAAGAGGCCAGAATGATGTGTATCATATGTACAAATCTGTAATACATTCAGAGTACTCACATAATATTTGGATAGGGTTATATGTACAAAAATATCAACTAAGAAAAAGTTTTCATGATAGTAAAGAATTACTAAGAATAAAGACTGGAATGGCAAACATATGACTGGCACTTCTAACATTTTGGGGACAGGATATTGCACAAAGTTCTTGTATGTCATGTACATGGACGGTGTCCATGATGCTTACTGGTAGCCAGGTGTTACTTGTGGAACTGAGCTTCTGCTATTTCCTTGATATCCACCCTGTAGACCCACATAGAACCATGACCCATATGGTTCAGGAGAAGTCCATTTGTGGAATATGCTGATGGAAATATTTTGCTGCTATACACAAAAGTATAATTGAAAGACCGCTGTTGTATACCT
>PVJA010000839.1:59579-114269 GCA_004027025.1 Myocastor coypus | reverse complement strand
CTGGAATTTGTTTTCTTAAAACACTTGTAGTACTTTGCTCCATGCTCTTCTTGACTTGATGGTTTATAAAAAGAAGTCTGCCATTATTCTGATGGTTTTCCTTTAAATGTGATCTGTTTTTTTTCTCTAGTGCTTTTAGTATACTATTCCTGTGCTGAAATTCTGGGATTTTGATTATTATATGTCTGGGTGTGGTTTTAATTGAGTTGAAGTTATTTAGAGTTTATTTATTTATTTATTTATTTATTTGTTTGTTTGTTTGTTTATTATAGCCTGCTCAGCCTGCCCTGGGGGTGGGGCTGGCGCAGCATGTGGTGCCAGGCATCAAACTACAGTCCCTGCCATTGCCTAAGCTTTCCTAAGCGGGTGCTTTAGACCCCTGAACCATCTTACCGGCCCCTATTTGGACTTCTATATCCTTCAATTTCCTGAATGTCAGCTTGTTTCCCCATATTTGCAAAGTTTTCTGCTATTACTTCTGTCCATATTTTTTAATAACATTTGTATTGACTCCTTTCTCATTGATGTCTACTAGTCTTACTTAATCATCTTTGCATCATCTTGCAGATGTTGAATTATTTTCCTACATCCTAGTTGTTTTGAAGAGATCTTTTCTTACCTTTTCACTAGCTGCAATGGATATCTTTAAGGTCTGAAAGTCTACTTTCACTTTCATTGAAATGGTTTTGCCAGCTTGTGATTGAAGTTTTAATTTCCTGTATAGCATGTTGAATCTGCTTCATGCATTCTACTTCTTTCTTATGTTGTTCATTCCAGGATTCCATCATTTTTTAAATTCTCCTCTACTTTTTAAAATCAGTGTCTTCTTTAGAATTACTTGGTACTTCTTTCATTATAGTCATCATTTCTTTTTTTACTTCAGAAATTATTTCTTTTTAAAATTTTATTTTATCATTTTTAATAAGAAATAACAAGATAGTTTCAAAACACGTTAGTAGTACATTTTCAATAATTGACACATTGCATAGTGTTGTCTTCATAATAGTTGTACAGAGCACAGGGTGTAGACATAAAGAATTTTCTGATCGATATTGGTAAGGAAAGAAAAGAAAAAAAAAACAAGAAAAGAGAAAAAGAAAAAGAAAAAAAGGAAAAAAATTCTTCTCTTTGAGCTGAGAGGGAATAGCTGTATACACAGTCCAGTGTTCCTTATTTGCATTGGGTTATTGGTGAAACTGGCAGTGTTGGAGGTTGTTAATTTAAGCCTACTCACAATCAACACCCCACCTCCCTTTTTTTCTCTCTCTGACCTGACTTTTTCTATAACTTTCTGCAGTTTTTTTTTTTTTTAACTTAAGAAGCTATTATTTTAGAGATGAGTAATTTTCAGTTTCTTCTCTGCTATCTTCTCCTGCATTTGTTCTGGGTGGGCATGGGGCCTGAGTGTATTTTGCTCCATCTCTGTGTCATTTTGTATAGCACTGTCTTCTGCTTTGGTGTAGAGCTTTCGTAGGGTTCTTACCTTAGCACCAGGTCTGGATCTACCAAGTTCAAACTCGTCCAGGTGGGTGTGGCTTTGGTTTGGCTGCTGTGCTCTACTTCTTCCTGCTACAGCTCTTGGAAGTAAACCTGCTGTGGCACTCTGGCAAATGTTCTGCTTCTGGATCAGCTCAGTGGGTTTTGTCTCTGGCCTCTCTGTAGGAGATTCTGCTGTAGGGTTCTGCAGGGTTCCACACTGGGCGTGTCTGATGGATGAAGTTCCATCCACATGTTGGACATGAGTGTTGCATCCACTGAGTTTCTGGTGGGCCCTACATGGTCTCATTCACATGCCAGGCCTGTGCTCTGAGTTGAATGGGGATCCGGTGGGCCCTGGACAGTACCATTCATGTTGGGCAGGATGCTTTGTTGAATGAATTCTAGCAGGCCCCCTGGTGGTCTTACTGACATTCTGCGCCTGGATGCTGGGTCTAAGTGTATAACTTTAAACTTTAGAGCTTTTTTTTTTTTTGCACCAGGGCTGCCTTGTAGCTTGACTGGGCCTCAAACTCACAGCAGTCCTCTTACCTCAGCTTCCCAAATATTAGAATTAAAAGAGTGTGCCACCACATCTGGCGTCAAAACATTTTTTTAAAGAGACAGTTAAGTGGAGAAGTAGAAGCGCTGTCATAATCAGAGTGCATGTGACACTGATAGTGTACAGAAAAATCCCAGTCTCTGGCTTCTATGGGAAGAGGTGCAGGAGGTAGGGTGGACTTTTGGGAGGAATGTGAACACTGAGTTTATGTTAAAATGGGTTGGGCATTGGAGGCAGAGCAAGTAGCATGGGTGAAGCTGCCATGGTGACATAACTTACTTATGTTAATAGGTGTCTTGTTTGAGGTTTATTCAAAATGACACAGAATGCAGTCATGTAGAAAGTGCTGTTCCCTTAAAGTGGTTAGGCTAGCATCTGTGCCAGTGAACTTTGGTATACAAAGCAGAATCCTTTAAGAAGAGATCATGCAGGTCTCAAACACCTGTGACAGATATTATGGCTTCAGCATTTAAACAAAATAGAGATTGCAGATATTGCAGTTTATATTTTCTGAAATCTGGGTATGCAAACATTCCATGCTAGGTCATATACATGAATGGAATACAAAATTCATGGCAAATTTCACCACAGTACAGAGGCATAGGGAATAGCTTGTGTGAGGGCTGTCAAATGTGCTGTTGTCTTTAAGCCTGCTAAACTCATCTCAAAGGGCTCATAGTCTTATCCAGGTCGAATACCTTCAGCGTCCTGCTCAGGCCATTTATTGCTTAGTAAACTTTATTCAGGAATGTCAGGAAGATAAATGCTTGAAGCAGATGATAAAGATGCATATGGACTAATTTGTACCTAGTCAGCTATACTCCACATTAGAGAAAACTTATTGAAAAGGATCTTAAAGGTATCACCTCATTGTTACTTCTTTATAAATTCCAGATAACTAGCTTGTGCACATCTCTTTCTGCTCACTGAGCAACCATTAAGTTGTACTGAGTGAGTTATTTGGCTGAGCCGCTACTAGTAAGCCAAGGCTGTGGGTAACTCGCCGGCTAGAACTGCCTCTGCTTCTCAGCTTTTGTTTTTAAAACTAGCTGATGGTCCACAGAGCCATTCCTGCCTACATTTTACTTTGGGAGCAGAATTTAGTTTATGTCTAAACGTATGCCTCTTTCATCCTTAGTTTTTGCATTGTCTTGGGTTATAATCCTGGGTTGTATTTCTGGTACAGAAACTTTGGGTGATTCTCCTGGGCTCTGTTTGTGTTTTCAAGAGGGGAGAGGACTAGAAGAAGGAGAGGTTGTTTCTCCACAGGCAGCTGTCAATCCCAATTTTACAAAACATTTCCCTCATGGAAAAGACAGTTGTAGAGCATTGTCAGGTACTGGGTACCACTGGAAGCACCTCCCGTAGCTAAATTTCACCTCTCCCATGCCCAGCCCCAGTCCAGAGACTGCTAAGACTCAGGATCAGAAGCAGAGCCAGTCTGTCCCCTCCCAGAGCTTGCTCCTGGGGGTGGGCTGCGGAATGGCCTGGCAGGTGCCTGTGCCTGCAACCTGCTCTTTAGTCTCTCTTGCTGTGTGCTGCCATCCTGGAAACTTCCTTTCCACTTTCAAATTCTCTTTATTTTTCATCTGCTCAAAGAGGACTTGGCATAGAAAAATGTGTGGGTGGGAACCTTAATATATGATTTTCCACAGGGTTAAGTCCTGAAAGCAGGTTTAAATAAATTCAAGGCACAGAGTTCAAAGACTGAAAAAAAAAAAAAGAGTGAAATTCTTTTTTGAATGATAATGAAATCCTAGCTGTCAGCTGTGTCTGATGTCAAGAAAGGGGAGATCTGAGATTGCCCTCTGTGTGTGCGGTGAAAAAGGTTCAAGGGCTTCATCCCTCATCTGTACGGAAAGAACTGTGTGGAATATTCAGGAACATGAACGAAATTTTGGCAACCAAAATTGAACTTTGTAATACCTTATTCTGAGACTATAAATCAAAGAGTGAGAACAAGGTGGGTTACAAAATTTACTGATTATAAATTGTCCTCAAGGTTTGTTTATTGCCAGTGCATTAATCACTACAGAAAATCACTACGTTATGATTTTTTGAGTAATTATCTGCAATAGCTAATATTTGTATTAGGCAAACATGTATTATTTTTAGACAGATAGTCAATGCAATGAGTAATCAGCCATTGCCTGCTCTGGATCTTGTCAGAAGGCGCAAATGCCTTTAAACCCTAATGCAATTGATTCAGTCCTAAAGTCATTCCCTCAGTTTAACAATCCCAGGTACTATACCAATATCCACACACAGTGTGATCCATTAGGAAGTTCAAGAAAAGGCATTCAAAAGGCAGTTTGCTCTTCTCTGTCACATTTAATGTCTCTGAAGATTAAGCTAACCAATGCTATAATGGAAAAAGCAGTTTGTTTAACTATCTCACAGCAAGAAATTTGCGTATCTCTTTGCTTCTCATAATTCCATGGATATTACTGAAAGGAAGTGGAAGGAAGTCAGGGATCTATTTATATTTCTGAGACTATCCAAGACAGTGTTGAAGTACATGGGACAAACGTCTCATTTCATTTTCTCATCTGCCATGTGGTAGTTCCAGCAAGAGTTTTTCAAAGGAAAATGCTCTGAAGAGGACCTAAAGTAGAAAGAGAAGTCAGATCAAACCAGGGAAGGACAGAAGGCCAGCGAAGAGAGTGCTGATCAGCATGGCGCACGGTGGGGGCTTCATCTGCTGCTTACTATGCCTATGGGAGGCTTTCTTGTATCTCTGGGAGATCTTTAAGGGACCTGATGTCCCTGAGCATGTTAGTTCATAAGTTAAGAACCTGACTGCAAATTCTACTACTAACTTGTTCTACAGATGTGGATAAAGGAAATAAAAGCAGACTGTTATGGTTTCATGGAAAAGGTGATATTATCTACTTGTAAAATTCATGTGAAAAATTCACAGGAAAATGTTCTAATTTTTCTGAGAGCTATTTTCAGTTTATTTATGTCTATAGAAGACTTGAAAATTCTTTCAGTATAAAGGGATAAAATTTTAGTGTGCGATTTCAGGCACCATGAAAGATGACAGAGTAAACATAAAAGAGTATCTTTTAATAAAACAATAAATGTAAGTCAATATTTTCCTGAATTGTATGAGCTGTTATAGCAAATTGTTGAACCTGAGGAAGAGGTGGTAAGAATCTCCAATCTGTATCCAAGTCAGAAGTGTGAGTAACCTGGGGGCTGATACTTGCCAGTGGCATCTGAATTTGGGAGAAGTCTCATGGGACTAGGCCTTAACCCTTTGTGGCATGGGCGGTTAGTGTTACCACCAGGTAGGTATCTCCAGAGAACTAGAGAATTTCTTGCTGTGGAAAACCCTCATGGTTGACACTGGGATTGCTGGAGTAGGAAAAACTGAATGTTTTCTTTTGACAACTAGGAAAAAACTGAAGCCTCATTAAAGATCAGTCTGTAAGCTTCCTTTCCTGCCTTCACTTCTGGGCAATGGAGAGATTTATCTGCATACAGAGGGTGATCACCTGCCTTCTGTGACCCCAAGATTGGGCTTCTCCATACGTGGCTCACAGTCCAGCTGCAGGCTGAGCAGGAAACCGACGGACCTGATTCTTGGATTCCAACAGGATGAGAAGACTTACCAGGGTCTCACACACACAATTTTTAAAAAGTTAGATCCAGTCTTAGCTTCCCAGCGAGTATGAGAAATAAAGCTTGACAAGTTTGTTTTTATCACCTGGGGAAAGTAGGATGAATGCGACTGCATTGAGCACATTGGGCTGTCTCACTCACCATGAGCAGAATCTTAAAATTTCAGTCTTTCAGAGAGTACTTTTTGAAAACATCTATTTTGACTGCCCTTGGGATTACTCTTTTTTTAAACTTGTTACTTATTTTTATTTATGTGTTTAACATGCAAGCAGAACTATTTTAATTAAAAATTGTGATTATTCTCATTTTACAGTGTTTCCTATCTGACAGACACTATTTATACATTATCACAATTAATCAAGACCAAGAAGTAGGGACTTAGCTCGTTTTTTGAGATGAGGAGGGAATGGCTACAGTAGTTAGGTAACTATCAGAGTATACCTCATACATTAAGTAGCAGAGATGAGAATTTTAAAAATCCCATGCTGTTGACATTTATACTAGGCCAAGCATGGAGAATTAGGGTGTGGTACACAATCATAACTCAGTTCAATCCAGTCAATATTTGATGACCACCTACTGTGTACCCAGTGTCATCCTTTGTATAATGGTCACAATATGACCCATTTAGTTCTTCCTTGATTGGGTTTAAAAGCTGTCAAAGGAGTTCAACCTGGATCTCCACTTAATAGAACCTAACATGCTATGTTGAGTGCCAATCTGGAGGCCAGGTGAAGGGACAGAGAGCACCAGGGTGGCACTGTTGAAATCTGACTTGGGGGCCATGGTACAAGGAGGGAGAAGGAAAGGTTTAAGGGAGGAGGTATCCTCTCACTTTCATCTCAAAAGACCAGAGCATCTCACTGGCCATGGAGGCACAAAAGGAATTTCACACAGTGGCAGCAGCTTAAGCCCCAGCCTCAAGATGAGAAGTATGTTGTGGGTCAGAGAACAGCCACCTAAGATTGCTCAGAATTGTGGCAGGTCTGTATTCATACCAACTCTCAGTAGCAATCTATAGCATCCAGTAGTTCTTACCATTAAGGAATGTCTTTAATCTTCACCTCTATCCTCATCCTTAAAGTTATCAGAAAATCAATGATTTCATTAGTAACAACTCGGAGTCTCAGATCACCATGAAGTAGATAGGGTGTCCATTCTGAGTTAATCAAAATTCTGCATGCAATAAATAAAATTTCATTTCAGAGAGTTGGCTAAATGAAGGCATTCAGAATGATCAGGAGACAGCTATAGTATTTCTGAGACCCTGGAAGGAGAGGAGACCTCAAACGTATAGCTACATCCTACATGCAAAGGCTTATCAGAGCCAGAAGCAAAATCTCAAAAGGTATTAGGGTTAGCCATATGAACTCCCCATCATTGTAAGCCAAAAGTGGTTATGTACCTATGATCCCATGCAGCTCTGTCTCTTGTCCTGAGCACCAACTAACGAGCCATGAGAGCTTTGTTCTCCCACGTGAGTGCCATCGCATCACCTCTGCCCTTAACACATACTCCACAGCCATCCACGTCATATGAACAAAGAGCAGCACTGTGGACCACTTTAAGGCCCAGCCCAGGCTTTTGGCTTTTGTTAGATGAGCTCTCTGCCCTATCCAGGTAGCCAGAGCAGGATGGCTGTTACGTTTCTTCATTTGTCATATGTTTTCTAAGAATTTAAATATTTTATGAACATTTCTATATATCAGGAATATGGTTGGAAACAGGACAGATATATTTGTGTGTCTGGGTGTCTGGTTCTTGGGTTTTTATTCCAAGCCAGAATGAATAACAGGTAATAAAATTGTGGTTCCTAAAGATGATCTAGCACTAATCCTGTGCATGATCAGGACAGAGTAGACTCTCTATGAGGAAATACGACAGATTGGGGGAGAAAGGAATATTTGCCAGGACCTTGTTTGTGCCAGACACTGGGTTTTTGGCTGCTTTGTATCTACTCTGGAAGATTTATAGGCTGTTTTCGTGGTATTTTTTATCCCTGTTTAGTAGGTGAGGAAACTGACTTCAGAAAATTGCTTCCGGTTCCTGAGGAGGAAGAGTAGAGCAGAAGTATAGCCCAGATCCATTTGTTCCAAGCCTGAGCTCTTCCCATTAACATCCTAACATGAAGTGAATTTAGATTTTGCCTAAAGAATCTGAAGGCTTAAGTGCTTATTTATCCTTAGGCTTATTTTCTTTTCAAACAGGATGGAATTAGAACAATGTAATCATAACCATTTGTTGACAATGGCAATGTGAGAATTAGAGCATTAAGGTCAAGTGACTGTCCTTTGCTAGAAACCAGAAAATAGCATTTCAAATCCAAGATAATGGTGCTGCAACACCCCTGCAAGTCCTGACTGTCAGGACAGCTCCTTGAGTTCCAATGACTTTGTGGAAGCTGCGGTTCAGATGTGTGCTGTTCATTTGGGGGCTTGATGATGGTTTTTCTACCCCAAATATGTTAGCAGCAGCAGCAGCAGCAGCAGCAGAAAAGCATCCATGACTCATGATGTATTATGTTACAATCAGGAAACTGGAATAAAAAAGTAAGCATTGTCATTTCCTCAGTTTTAAAAATGACTTTCTACAGATGTCACTCAAAAGAACTTGTCCTGCTAAGTCCCTTGACTCTGAACAATTGTTCTTTTTCCAAGTTCTAGAATTTCCACAATAGTTTATAGAAGCAAAATACCCAGGAACCCTTCCCTTGCTTGGGTGCCAAAAGTATGGAGATCAGAGAGCTGACTTTTCTCATTATCTTGAGTGTACACAAATCCAGAGTTCCTTTGGCATTTTTGCGGCTGTATGTGAAGGATATCTGCTACTCCTCCAACAGTGCCTGTTGGCAAGCAGCTGCTGTGGTTCTGGAAGTAAACTGGCTTTAATGTTCCATCAGATACACATTTGACCTGGAGTTGCATGCTTGGGGTTACCTGAAACAAAGACTTCAGGGACAGGTGTCAAAAACTTTATCTCCAAGCTGTGCATAGTGATATCTGCATATCACCCCAGAATTCTTGGTGACTGAGTCAGAGAGATTGCAAATTTGAGCTTAACCTGGGAGTTTTAGCAAAACCATGTTAAAAAAAAATCTGAGGACGTAGCTCACTGTAATGACTCTGAGTTGCAATCCCTAGTACTGTAACAACAAACAAACTTTTTCCCCAAAGCTTGTGTTCATCTGTGTTTTGGGGTGATCATTCCTCTCAGATTGAAAAGCTACACCCTGAGGGGCTGTGACTGCCTAGCCTTGCTCTTCTCTGCTGTGTAAGCACCATTAAAAGTCCTGTCAGTCCTGATTAATTCTGTGCACAATGATTAAGAGAGTATTTTGACTTCGGGGCAAATAAAATCATGGTGAACTATGTGACACAAACACAAGGGGTAAACATTTATTAAAAGAGAAAAGAACAGAGCTTGGAGTATGCAGAGATTGCATAGAACATTAAAGCACATAAAGAATAAATTCTAAATATAGATAAAAAGGAGGCTTTAGGTATGATAAAACATTTTTGAGTTATCCTATTCTATAATATTTAATGGTTTCTAAAGTCTGAGTTCTGCTTGTTAAAATGTTGTTTAAGAAATGATCCATTAGTTCTTTGGGTGGACAGTAGGCCATTACTCCACTGTTCAATAACTAATGGAAGGAGAAAGTTCCTTTTTATCCCTTTACAATGTGAGCCTGGCTATTTCCAAGAATGCAGTTAATTTCAAGGAAAATAACAAAAGACGTTGTTCTAGTAGGTATTTCTTAAGTCCTAAAATTTTGATTTGTTTGGAATATATTGATACTAGAGATGCAACGAAGTGACAGTTCAGACACTTGGACTTTCCGACTTCAGGGAGAATCATATTTTTGTGACACTGTGTTCTTGGTTGCACATTTGAAGTGTATTTGTTGTTGTCTGTTTCTACATGAATCTCAGAATACAATTCTCACTTTATTTAACAATGAGTGAATTATGCAAAATCTATCTTAGCAAGAGGAAAGCAGGGGCAAAAGGAGATAGAAGATCTTCTGCTGGTCATGCAGTTATTAGATGGAAAAGATTGATCATGAAGTAATGTTCTCACACCAAATAATTCTCTCTCTGTCACAGGAACAGGGCCCTCACCAGCAGGCACATGCTCATCTCTCACCCCAGAGTCAGAAACATTTCTGGGAGCCCTCCCTGTTTAGGATGCTGTTGGCAAGCTGCTCTTAAAAGGGGCCTTCTGTAGCAGAGCTTTTCAGCCTATATATGGGTTCTCTCCCTTTAACCCCTCTGTCATGCCAATGGTACCAGGCCCCGAAGAGGGACTAAGGTCATGGGAAACATCTGCGCCTTTAGCAATGGAACCTAGGAGCACAGAAAAGGGACAGGTAGCTAGTAGCATAGTTTTGAATTTTACCTCTTGTTTGCATAAATTGAAAGTAGACAGGAGTATATTTTCTTGTAAGGTTTGTTTCATAGTTCCCTGTGCCCAAGTGGTCTGCTTCTACCCCTTTGGGGTTGGCGCATCCATCCAACACATGTTTACGAGTACCTGATTCTTGGCAGTAATGATACTATCTGAAATACACAGTCCCTGCTCTCAGGTACCACTGGCTCCTCAGGTGAAGGCGATGAGAGGAAAGATGCAAATATTGTTAGGAAGAAGAGAGGCACCTAAGACTGTAGGTAGTGTGGTTCACAGAAGGATGCATATCTCTTTGTCCCCAGCCCTAACTTGTGCTTTAAACTTAGTAACAGCTCTTGATTACTTTTCCTCCAGCTGACCCTTGGAGGGTCCCAAAACCCTGAAATGCCCCCAGACATTTCCACAAGTCCCTAGAATGTGTGTTGTCATGTGTGCTGGGCTTCACATGGCATCTCTTGACTGCCCTTTCCTCTGTGTGCCTCTTGTGGGGTCTGTTGTGCCCACAAGAAACCAGCCTTGAGTGCTAGACCCTAGACGGGAGAACTGGGTGATGCCTGCCCTTTCTTGATGAGCCATGCGTTGGTGCGGCTCCAGTGGTTCATGGAAATAGAGCAGCTCATGCAGACTGGATTCTAGGCCCCCTTTCCCGCGACCTACCCATTCACCGTGGTGAACCTCACTGTTCTGCTCTTCTGGGACTTACAGAGGCTGCAGAGGGTGGGAGGCCAACCCTGTACCCAGTGTTCCAGAGAGAAAGGCTTGAATTCTGCTTAACAAATGTTAATTTTTCATTCTGTGTCTGGAGACAGACTGTATTATTATGTCATATATGTATATGTTTATGGAAAGAAGAACATTATGCTCTTTATGTGGAAGTGAAACCAATTGGGAAGTGAAATGGCAAAAGACCATTCCCTCTTCTGATAGGAAAAGAGGCTGAGGAAAGAACACATTCACGGCAGGCCTGAGATAAAAAAGGGTAAGAGAGGTCTAGAAAAGGAACTAAATCAGTGAGAACAGAAATGCATCACACACTCTCCAGTTTTGATTGGTGATTTTAGGTTTTGTTTGTAGTTGGTTGTTAGTAATAACAAGGATCTTTCTGTGGATGACAGGATATGGTCACTCTTGCAATTTATAATTCAGTCTTTTGTTTTCAGACACAGGTAACTTTCTTATGTAGGAAAGGATCAGTATAACTGTGAGAATCAGTGTAACTGGGGAGAACATTTCAGTCAGTATTTGACAACTGTGTACTCATGGCTGACTTATGCTTAGGGCGTCATGCCAAATGTTTCTCTTGTGAAGGTAATAGCACTGCTGTTTCTTGTGACATAACCTGACATCTAAGAGTACATGGCAAAGCAGGTTCTGGAAGACACTGGTGTGCTCTGCACATTCACGTGGGACTCACACACTTTATTCCTAAGCTTATAGATACAGTAAGGGGAAGATGGCATGGGGGGAAGGGGAAGAGTACTTTTGTAAATATTAAATTTATTTTTAACTTATCCAATAAAATATAAATGTCATACATATTGGGATAACATGATGTTTCAATACCTGTATATATATATATATATATTTAGGTTTAAATCATTTTAAAACTATGTATTTCTTCAAACATCTATCATTTCTTTATAGTACAAACTTGCAAAACCCCTTCGGCTACCTTCCTGTGTTCCCTCAGTGTCACTCATACTTACCCTAGTGTGTAACAACACTCCCAAGCTTCTTTCCCAAGTGTGGGCTGTATTTGTAGTCAGACCTTGTGGAGTAGCATAGTGATTATAAGTTAATCTTCCAGAGTGGACGCACCTTGCAGCAGGCTTGCATCAGAGACAGTGCTGTCTGGTGATAGGACGGCCTGAGTCTGGCTCTTGTCACTGTCATCCACAAATTATGACCCCTGGGACAAATTGAGAGTGGTGTTTATTCTTTTAGCTCTTATTTTCTTCATCTCTGAAATTTGAAACTAGGTGCAAGTTTGAAACTAGGTCCCTTGCAGTTTAAAGACTCTTACCAGCATGCTTTATAACATTCAGAGCCACCATATTCATTTATTTATTTAACAATATTCATGGAGACAGAGATAATACGTGCATAGTACACAGTGTCAGGGGTAGATAGCATTGAGCAAAGACAAGTGATTGTGACTTCTGGAATTCTTATATGAGAGGAAGACAGGTACAACAAATAAATCCATACCCAAATAAATACATGAATAGACCTGCATTGTGAGGTAGGTAAAGAGGACAAAGACATAGAGAGGGAGTGATTTTTAGCAGGAGAGTCAGTTTCTTGAGCAAGGTAGTAGACACAGGATGTTTGTGAAAACTATATATGATTATGCAATCTTTTGTGTGCATAGTATACAGCAGTTAAAATACTGACTTACTTTAATTTGTGTTAAAATGGGAAAGGGACCTAAGGATGGGTGTCTTAGTTACTCTTCTCTCATTGCTGGGACAAACACCCAACACCCAAAATGAAGGAAAGAAGGAAAGGTTTATTTAGCTTGGAGTTACTGGAGGTTTCAGTCCATATTAGGCTGGCTCCAAGGCTGAGTGGAACAGGGCAGAGAGCATCCAATTCATAGTGCTGGATCGGCAACAAACAGCAGCAGAGGCAACCAACCAACCAGGGCAACAGGGAGCAACAGTCTGTTGCTCTGTCTCTCTTATATCACATCCAGGCTCTCTGTCTCAGGCCACACCCATAATCCCCAGCAGTATTAAGATTCACCATCCCAGCAATACTAAAACACATAATCCCATTGTATCATGAGTTAGTCTCAAACTGTAGAAGTCCCTGCCTCATGATTGGGTGAGGCTTTGCGGGGACAACTAGACACAAACCATAATAATGGGGGAGATGGGAGGGAGACGGGAAGGGGAAATAGAAGGATCGAAATGTGATATGAAGTACTGATACTCCATGATGAATATATTCATGGGACAAACATAGGCTATTAAAAATTAAAATAAAATACAATAAAAGAGAGTAACATACATGATGTGATCACCATATCCAATAAATCCTAAGATATACTGCATTAAAGCACAAAATTTGTGAACATACATTTTAGAGAGGGTCTGTTGGGAGAAAATTCCCAGCTCCTCTCTAGAGAGGGTGGATCCTTCCGTGAAGAAAATTTCCTCAGTTCCTAGATCTTCTGGCATCTACTGTGTTTATGGCTCAGAGTATCACAGTGCTCCTTCCTCTTTATCTGCTGCTCTGGCACACCCCTCCTAGCTTCCCAATATAATCCAATGCCTGCATTATTATGACTGCAGCTGACTTGTAATTCCCTTTCCTAGAAAAGTGTTTATTTACCTTTCCCAGAATTAATAAATAATATCTTTTAAAAATTATAAAGTTTTTCATGTTCTGATTGTCACTGACCTCAGACATACCTCCAGCTGTCTACATATACTCTGAGAACACCCGCTCCATCACCAGGCATGGCTTTAGGTCCTCCCAGCCCTCGGGCCTGCCCTGGTGGGCTTGCTGTACCTGCAGGCCAGCTCCTGTGCTTCTTGGCCCTGATGGGACTGGTTTGCTGAAGCCTGTATCTCTTTGTTGGTTTAATCCCTTAATTTTTCTGAAGAATATCTTCCAATCATTGTCTAAGAGGGCTCCTTAAAGTCAAATCTTTGAAATTTTATCTGTCTAAATTTATTTTACCTGTTCACATTTATTGTTACTGTATTTATCTCCACACTAGAACGAGCATTTGGCTGTTTGGATTTTGAAATTGGAAACAATTATAGGCAGAATTTTGAAGATATTGTCTGTGGTCTTGGACCTCCCATTGTTGCTGGTCTGTCCAGAGACATTTAGATTCTCTGTCTTCTGTGTGCAACTAGACTTCTGCTTTCTCTCTGGAAGCTTTTAAGATTATTCTCTGCCTTAGTAAACTGAAATTTCTTGTTAAATGTGCTGTGGTGTGGATGTATTTTTTTTGTCGGCTGTGCCAGGAACTTCACTGGCCAATTCTACTTTAGTAGTCTCGTGCTTTCTGCAAGATTTCTGACGTTATCAGTTAGTACTCCCTCACTCCAGTTTTTATTTCCTCTTCTCTTTTGCAATCCCACATTTGAAATGTAGCATTAATTGATCTGTGCCTAATATTTTTCGTTAATTTTTCCCTTAGAATCTATTTATTTGTCTAATCTTTCTGGGAGATGTCCTCAATTTTATCTTAAATATTTTCCATTTGTTTTTCTTTTAACTTATGCAGTTTCTAATTTCCAGAGGACAGCGATCTTTTTTCTTTTCATTTTCTCTGTATTTGTAACATATTAAGGAGATTTTTTTAGATAAAAGCTTTCTTCTCTCCCCGTAGTTCTCTGTTTCACTTAACTAGTCCCTTCTCTGTTTTTTTTTTTTAATCTACTTTTTTTCTTTCCTATTAGAATCTTTACTCAAGTAATTGTTAATATTTTGCTGTGTGCTCATACTTAAGAGTAGATAACCTCTATGATTTTTATGGTGTGAATGTGTCCCCAGATTCATGGGTAGGAAACTTAATGCCTGATGCAATAATGTTAAGAAGAGGGACCTTTAGAAGATAATGAGGTCACCAAGGGTCTGCTCTCCTGAATAGATGAATGCTGCTATGGTGGAGTGGCTCAGTTACAGCTGTGGGCTCCTGATGAAAGGCTGGCCACAGCTTGTCTCTTTCACTCTACTGTGCATGTTGTCTTGTTCTTCCACTATGGACTATTGCCTTGAGAAGGCCTCACAAGATGAGAACTCTGTGACCTTAGACTTCTCAGCCTTCACAACTATAGGAAATAAATTTCTATTCTTTATGATTTTTCAGTCATGGTTATTCTGTTGTAGCAGAACAAACTGGACTAAGACTATCTAAAAAGCCGACTGAAAACTTGAGAATGTAGGTGTGCCTTATGAACTCCAACCTTGTCATAAAATGCCTGTGCGAGAATTCCAAATGGTGTTAATTTTATACCTTTCCTCTTCACTGGTCACATTTTCCCCAAGTGTCTCCAACCTGACCCTGGAGGAGGAAGGTGTAGAAAACAGGGCAGCAGTCCAAACCATCCTGCTTGCATACATAGATAAATCTCTTTCCCCACTCCCTCTCCTGTCCCTCTCAATTCAGTACCCCTTTTCTTCACAATAAGTTCATTCCATTTTCCCTAGAATCTATCATACCCTTAAGATTCCATTTTTCTCATTCAGGTTCTCACACTAGTGTTTTCACATGCAGGTTTGGTTTATTTTACTGAAGAATATGCTCTCTAGTTGTATCCATTTGCCACAAAAAGTCTCAAATTTATCCTGTTTTACAGTTGAATAGTTCTCTATTGTGTAAAAATATCACATTTTCTTTATCCATTGGTCCATAGAGAGGAACAGATAATGCTTGATTTTGTCTCCCTTTTTTCAATTGATTGTACTTTTTATCTTCTCAGTTTCTTATACATTCTTTGCTCATTTTCTTCTCCAATTTTACATGAATATATCGGGTAGTATGAATAACTGGTTGGAAGACAATACTATATATTACGGCAAATACTGTGAAATTCGTATTACTTTGTTAAATGAAATTCTGCATCACTTTTAATTTTTCTTCTTTAATTCTAATTGATACTCTCTGTTTCTTTTTAAAAATATTCAAAACAAATATATATATTTATTTTTATTACTTTTAATAAGAAATAACAATATGATAGTTTCAAAACACATTAGTACATTCCCAATAATTGACACATTGCATATTGTTGTCCTCATAATAGTTACATAGAGCACAGGATGTACATATGATAAATTTTCTGCTCGATATTGGTAAGGAAAGAAAAAAAAATTCTCTTTGAACTGAGAAATAGTTGTATACATAGTCCAGTGTTCCTTATTTGCATTGAGTTACCAGTGAAACTGGCAATGTTGGAGGCTGTTGATTTAAGCCTCTTACAGCTCATCATACTAATCTAGTTCTACATTTTATGCCTCATAATTAATCTTTTCTGCTGGGTGATCAAGGGCAAGTTAAAGCAAGACCTGTATGACAAAACATTCATCTTTTGTATCTTTCAAGGTCAAATCCCCTCAGGATTAACTTTGGAACCATGTACAGTGCTTTGTAGAACTGTTGTCAGTGTGAGCTATTGGGATGAGTCATGGCCATTGCTTGACCAGCTTGCTTTCTGTGAAAGCCTGTGAGAATATTTTTCTCTAGGTGACTCTTGTTAGATACACTATACTTCATTTATCCCTTTCCTCTGTGGTCCCATAATCTCCTTGACCAGAAAATTTGGGATAACACTGAGTTATGGGATGTTACAGCACAGGTTCTGTTTTGTCCTGAGTCCTCACTGACCTTGAAGCGCTAAGGCCAAAATATTGGCTATCCTCATAGCCTTTCTTTTTCTCCAATTTTTGGCCTGTTAATTTACATTCTCAGCCCTCCAGCAGAGAAGTTTCATGATACTATTACTTTATAACATAGGTGATTGAGTTTATCATCACTGGCTTTCTGAATATCACATATCTTTCACCTAGCTTAAAATTGATATTTTCCAACATTCATCGATATTCTAATAACTCTTTATAGAATGTGATAAAAGCAGTATCATATTTTTTATGCAAACATTTAAAAATCCAAGGATGTACAAAATTATAGCCTGTGAACTGTATGGTATTTTGCCTAGTCTCTTACTCACAATCAACACCCTATTTTTTGTTGTTGTTAGTCAACCATTTACTTCAAAGAGAGTATAGCAGTAACTGAGTTAACATTAGAAGCAGTACACATCTAAAAGTTGAGAATGACAGATATTCCAAGCATATTCTTAGCATTGCACATTGGAATCATTAATGTGAACAATCTTTTGAAGGTTCTCAGAATCAAAATCTGATTCATTCTGTGTACATAAGTGCATGGTTTTGTTCCTGCTATGTTTCCTGTCTTTCTGCTTCCAGTCACTTTGTGGTTTAATCCATAAGTCTTTGATTGCCATTCAGCTGTGTTATGTCTGTCCATTTTTATTTCTTCTTTAGAGTTCTTACACTAGGGAGACTATACAATATTTACACATGTAGGCCTGGTTTATTTCACTTATGAATATATGTTCAATGTATATCCATCTATATATGAAGTCTTCTAGTTTATCATACATTATAGCTGAGTAATATTCTTTTGTATAAAAATACCACATCTTTTTCAATCATTCTTCAAAAAAATGGGCATTTTAGTTGGTTCCAAGATTTGGCCATTACAAACTGGGCTGCTATAAGCATATGTGAACAGATATCACTATGGTATAATATCTTCAGTTCTTCTGGGAAAATTCTTAGTAGGGGGATAGCTGGATTGAATGGGATTTCCATTTCTAGTTTTTTAAGGATCCTTCACACTACTTTCCATAGTGGTTGCACCAATCTGCATTCCCACTAGGAGTGGAGAAGTGTTCCTTTTTCCTCATGGCCTTTCCAGCATTTGTTGCTGGTTGATTTCTTTATGATAGCCATTCTTTCTGGAGTGAGATGGTATCTAAGTGTTTTAATTTTCATTTCACAAATGGCTAGTGATTTCTAGCATTTCTTCATGTACTTATATGTTTGCTGAACTTCTTTCTCTGAGAAGGGTGTGTTCATTTCAGGTGCCAATTTCTGGATTGGGTCTTTGAATTTTGGGATGGTAATAGTTTTTAGTTCTTTATAAATTCTAAATAGAAGATCTTTGTCTGAATGCTTATTAGTTAAAATCTTTCTGAAATGTATGGACTGTCTTTTCACTCTGTTGGTAATTTCTTTTGATATGCTAAAACTTCTTGGCCTGAGGGGTTCCCATTTGTTGTTGCTTTCAAGTGTTAAATGTGCATTTTGATTATTGTCCATGAGCTTTTTGTCTACTCCGATGTCTTCAAGATTTCCTTCCATTTTCTCTTCCAGGAAATTTAATGTTTCTCTTTTAATATTTAGATCTTTAATCCATTTTGACTTTAGTTTAGTGCATGGTGATAGACTTGGGTCAAGTTTTAGTTTTTGGCATGTATAGAGCCAGTTTTTCCAGCACCATTTGTTAAAGAGGCTATCTTTCTTCCAGTAAGCACGTTTGGCCCCTTTATCGAAGATAAGGTGGCTGAATGTGTTTGTATTTGCTTCTGCATCTTCTAGTCTATTCCATTGATCCTCAGGTCTATTTCTTTTTCTTTTTCTTTTTTTTTCCCAATACCATGCTGAGTTTATTACTGTAGCTTTGTAGTATAACTTTAGGTCAGGAATTGTAATGCCTCCTGCCCTACATTTGTCGGCCAGAATTGTCTTTGCAATTGTGCGTCTTTTTGGTTCCAAATAAATTTTAGGAATGATTTCTCCAGGTCTGTGAGGTATTTAGGTAAGAACTACATTAAATCTGTATAACAATTTAGGGAGTATGGCCATCTTCACAATGTTGATTCTTCCTATCCAGGAGCAGGGAATATCGTTCCATTTTCTGAGATCTTCTAAGATCTCTTTTTTTCAGAGTACTATAGTTTTCATTGAAAAGATATTTTACTTCCTTAGTTAGGTTGATTCCTAAGTATTTCATTTTCTTCGGTGCTATCTTAAAAGATACTGTTTCTCTAATTTCTCTCTCAGTGTATTTGTTATCCGTGTAGAGGAATGCTATTGACTTTTGTGTGTTGACTTTGTAACCTGATATGCTACTAAATTTGTGTATTAGTGCTAGTAGCTTCTTGGTGGAGTTTTTGGGGTCTTCCAAGTAGATTATCATATCATCGGCAAATAGTGATAGTTTTACTTCTTCTTTACCTATTCTTGCTCCTTTTATTTCTCTTTCTTGTCTAATGGCTGTAGCTAATGATTCTAGAACTATATTGAATAGGAGTGGTGATAGAGGACATCCTTGTCTTGTGCCAGATTTGAGACTAAAAGACTTCAGGTTTTCCCCATTTAGAATTATATTTGTTGTTGGATTGTCACAGATGGCTTTTATCAGGTTGATGTAGAGGCCCTCTATTCCAATTTTCTGTAAGACTTTGAACATGAATGCGTGTTGGACTTTGTCAGAGGCCTTTTCTGCATCAATTGAGACGATCATGTGATTTTCGTTTTGGGTCTATTGATACAGTGTATTGCATTTATAGATTTGTGCATATTCAACCATCCTTGCATCTCTGGGATGAATCCTACCTGGTCATGGTGCATAATCTTCTTGATGATTTGTTGTATTCTAGTGGAGAGGATTTTGTTGATGATTTTTGCGTCTACATTCGTCAGAGAAATTGTCCTGTAGTTTTCTTTTCTAGTTGCATCTCTCTCTGGTTTTGGTATTAGTGTAATACTTGTCTCTAGGAATGATTTTGAAAGGATTGCTTCCCTTTCGATTTAAGTGAAGAGTTTGTGGAATGTTGAGATTATGTCTTTTATACATTTTTTGTAGAATTCAGTGGTGAATTCATCAGGTCCTGAACTTTTCTTTGTCAATAGGCTTTTTATTACATTTTGTATTTCATTGGCTATTATTGTGTTATTGAGAGTTCTTATAGCTTCTTGATTCAGTTCTGGTAATATGTAGTTTTCTAGGAATCTGTCCATTTCATCTGTATCTTCAACTCTGTGAGAGTAAAGATTCTGAAAGTAGCTATTTGTCATCCTCTGAATCTCTGCTGGGTCTGTAGTAATTTTACCCTTTTCATTCCTTATTGCTTGTATTTGAGTCCCTTCTTTCCTCTTTTTGACGAGGTTAGCTAGGGGCTTATTGATTTTATTTAATCTTTCAAAGAACCAGCTTTTGGATTCATTAATTCTTTGTGTTGTTTTCCTAGTCTCAATTGAATTAATTTTTGCTCTAATCTTTTGATTTCCTCCCATCTTTGGACTTTGGATTTCATTTGCTCTTCTATTTCTTGTTGGTTTAGGTGCTCCATGCGAGTATTTATGTGTTCCCGTTCTGTTTTCTTAATGTGTGAGTTCAGAGCTATAAATTTCCCTCTAAGAACTCTTTTCATTGTATCTCATAAATTCCGGTAGGTTGTGTTTGAATTTTCATTAAATCCTAGATATTATTTAACTCTTGTTTAATTTCATCTGTAACCCACTGGTTGTTGAGAAGAGTGTTGCTTAATTTCCATGTATTTCTTGGGTTCTTGTAGTTTCTTTTGTCATTTATTTCCAGTTTCATTGCACTGTGGTCAGATAATATGCATGGGATAATTTCTGTTTTCTTGCATATACTTAAGCATGACCTATGTACTAATATGTGCTCTGTTTTAGAAAATGTCCCATGTGCAGCTGAAAAAAATGTGTATTCTGAAGTGGTTGGGTGGAACACTCTCTGTATGTCTACTACTTTCAGTTGTTCCAAGTTCTGGTTCAGTTCTGCTACTTTTTTGCTATTTTTTTTTTGTCTGCTTGAACTATCTTTTTTGGATAAGGAGGTGTGAAGGTCTTCTGTTAAGATTGTGGTATTGGATATTAAGTTTTTCATGTCCATTAACGTTTGCCTTTTATAACTTGCTGCCCTCGTGTTGGGTGCATACATATTTATGAGTGTTACCTCTTCGTCTTGAATTTTTCCCCTAACCAGTATGTAGTGGCCTTCTTTATTTCGTTTCATCAGTCTTTGTTTGAAGTTTAGACTGTCTACAAATAGGATTGCTACCCTTGTCTTTTTTTGAGATGCTGGAGCATGTAGTATTGTTTTCCATCCTTCAAATTTTAGCGTATGAGTTTCTTTGTGAGTTAAGTGCATATTGTTTGATTTTGCTTCCTTATCCACTCTGCCAGTCTATTTCTTTTAATTTGAGAATTGAGTTTATTTATAGTGATGGTTATAATTAAAATGTATTGATTTGTGATTGACATGACTTTAACTTTTACTTACTATTGTTTACCCCTTTTTCTCCTGTGTTTAATTGAGCACCATATTTGGTGGGATCTTTCTGTTCTCATTTCTTGAGTTTGAGTCGTTTTTGTCCCTCTCTAAAATATTTTTTTTAGTATATTGTGTAGGGTTGGCTTTGATGTCATGAAATTCTTTAGTTATTCCTTGTTATGGTTGATGTCTAGTTGTCCCCCTAAAGCCTCATGTAGTCATGGGCCAGTGATTTATATAGATTGAGACTTGACTCATGAATCACTGGGATTATGTGTTTTAATACTGATGGAATTATGATCTGAGTACTCCTGGGATTATGGGTGTAGCCTAAGGTGGATAGTCTCAGGCAGAAGGCCTGAATGTAATATAAAGTGAGACAGAGAGACAGACTAGTGCTGTTGCTCTCTGCTCCCCTGGTTGGTCGATTGCCTCTGCTGTGATTGTTGCTGTTCCGCTGCCATGAACTGGATGCTCTCTGCCCTGTTCAACTCAGCTTTGGGCCAGTGGAATATGGACTGAAACCTCCAGTAACTTTTAGCTAAATAAATCTTTCCTTCCATCATTTTGAGTGTTAGGTATTTGTCCCAGCAACAAGTAAAGAGTAACTAAGACATTCCTTGTCTGGAAGTATTTCACTTTTCCCTTATTGTTGAAAGAGAGTTATGCTGGGTATAGCAGTCTGGGCTGAAATTTGTTTTCATGGAGGACTTGAAGCACTCTGCTCCATGCTTTTCTTGACTTCATGGTTTGTGAAGAGAAATCTGCCATTATTCTCATAGGTTTTCCTGTAAATGTGATCTGTTTCTTTTGTCTAGCAGCTTTTAGTATATTATTCTTCTGCTGAATTTCTGGGATCTTGACTATTATATGTCTGGGTGTGTTTTTATTCAGGTTGATGTTATTTGGGGTTCTGTATGCTTCATTTACCTGAATGTCTGATTGTTTTCTCATATTTGGAACGTTTTCTGCTATTATTTCTGCCCGAATTGTTTTTATATCATTTGCGTCAACTCCTTCCTTTTTCTTAATTCCTATTAATCTCATGTTGTTCATTTTTCCATCATCTTGCAGATGTTGAATTATTTTTTCCTGCATCCTAGTTGTTTTTAAGAGATCCTTTCTTACCTTTTCACTACTTGCAACTGTGTCTTCAAGATCTGAGACTCTATCTTCACTTTAGTTCATATGGTTTTGCCAACTTGTGATTGAGATTTTTTTTTTTTTTTTTTTTTTTTTTTTTTTTTTTTTTTTTTTTTTTTTTTTTTTTTTTTTTTTTTTTTTTTTTTTTTTTTTTTTTTTTTTTTTTTTTGGTGGGATTGGGGTTCAAACTCACGACCTTGCACTTGCCCAGCAGGCACTTGTGCCTCGGAGCCATCTCCCCAGCTCCTGAGATTTTATTTTTTGTATCTCTTTTATAACTTATATCTTGTGTAACTGTTTCATGCAATCTATTCCTTTCCTATATTGTTCAATCAGGAAATCCATCATTTTTCTATTCTCCTCTAATTTTTTTTTATCAATGTCTTCTTTAGTAAAATTGAAGTCTGTCATTGTAGTTATGCTTTCTTTCTCTAGTTTAGATATTATTTCTGCTCTGTTCTCCTCTCTACCTTTGTGTAGTTGTTTACCTACTTTAGATGCCGTTAATTTAGAGAGGTCTCTTTTAATATCAGAGGTTATTTCTGCTCTGGTTTCCTTTATATGTTTCTGCAGTTGTTTTTCCACTTCAGAGTCTGTTAATTCATGCATTTCTTTTTTTACTTCAAATGTTATCTCTGATCTGAATTGCTCTATACGTTTCTGCACTTGTCTGTCTACCTCAGATGCTATCGATTCAGAAATTTGGTCTTCATGAATTCCATTTTCTTCCATATTAGTGTCTCCTGTATTTGTTTTGGGCTCAGGACCTGAGATTGGATCTTGTTCCTTGTCTTTATCATTTTTTATAGCAGTGATCTCTGCACTTTGATGGACTTATGTAGTTAATGCCTCTGGATATTTGGGTCTGGATCCACTAAGCTTGTTCCCTTCCAGATGTACCTGCCTGCTAGTCAAGCCTCAAGCTGCTGGCTTCCATGAGGCCCCATGGGTCAGGATGGCGGTCAGAAGTGTGGACCTTGTTGGTAGTCTTGTGGGACCAGTGGGTGGATTCAGAGTTGGGGCAGTTGTTGAGTTGAGGAAGGAATGCAAGCTGAGAGAGTTCTTACCTGGATTTCATGAGGCCTGGTCGGGAAGGTGGGTGGAATTGGAGCTCAAGCTGTTGGTGAGTCAGGGGATGGACACAGGCTGAGTCTGCTGCACCACCGGGTCGGGATAGTGGGCAGAGTGCGAGGTGGATCTGAGCTGGCCACTGCGCTGCTGGATCAAGATGGTGGGCAGGCAACTCCGAGCTCTCTCTCTCTCTCTCTCTCTCTCTCTCTCTAAAAACTAAAAAACTATGTATGTATGTATGTATGTATGTATGTATGTTATGGCTGGCTTAGCCTGATGTGAGGGTGGGTCTGATTCAGCACATGGTGTGGGGGATTGAACTGCGATCCCTGCGGTTACCTAAACTTGCCTAAGTAGGCACTTTAGACAGCTGAGCTATCTTGTTGGCCCCTATACTCTCTTTAAAAAATAAAAAAGAAAGAGAAAGAAAGCAGGGCAACAAGTCTCCATGTGCATCACAGAGGCCTTTATGCCCTTTCCACTCACTACTTTGACTTTGTTCTTGGGTCTGGTGTTCTTTAACTCAGGGTCCCACTTTTAGCTTTTCTAGGGTGCAAACCTGTATTTTCTGTTGAGACTGGGTACAGAGTGGCCAGGGAGAGACAGCAGTTGCCAGTTGCAGGGAGCAGGGAGGAACTTCTTTAACAGTCTTGACTGTGCCCCTGCTCTGTTTACCCACAGTCTACACTGTTTCAAAGGTGCTAGAGCCACCTTTTGGTGACTCTGGCTGGGATCTATAGCACAAGTCACTTTGTTTCTTGGCTTTCCCATCGCCAGCATACTCATCTTTCTCAGAACTGCTGCCAAATTTTACACTTTCCATTGCTTTACAAGCTCCTAAAGATTGATTTTGTTCACCTGTTTTCATTTACCTGTCCTTGCTGGTTTATATCTGTTTGAAAAATATCTTTGCTGAGGTTCAATGGGGTTTCCAGAGAGACTAAAATAAGACATATGTGCCAAGCCTCAAGGACTTGGTGTGACACGAGTTGATTCATGTTAAAGCGACTTCTCTGCTTCGTGGATAACAGTCTGGATGGAGGTGAGCATAAGCACAGGGATGGCCACCTGCTGTGGTCTCTTCTGAGAGGATGGATGGGCTCAGGTGGGCACGGGAGCACCTGGGGTGGAGGCAACGTAAACACAGGGCTTCCTGATGGGCACATGTGAAGGATTAGGGGAGGAAGGGCCAAGATGAATGCTCAGCAACTGCTTGAGCACATGAATGCACGGCGGTGGTGGTAGTGCTGCCTGCCAACACCGAGAACTCGTGAGAAAAAAGTATTTCATGGTACAGATAACTATTCAGTCATTTCCTGGCTGCTCAGGGCCTTTGTGGACCTGGGCACCGAAGAGAAGAGTACAATGAGCAAAGCATCCTGCTGTGGTTTTATTTCCTCCCCCTATGTTTTCATGAGTGCTAACATCAGGGACCACTGGTAGGAGAGGAAAAGGGGCAGCACGGCAGTGGCAGACTGCCAAGGCTGCTTTAAGTAAATGTTCCCGATTGTTATTCCCCCCAGATGATCTCGTGCATGACGCTTAGGAAGAGGCACTTGTGAATTTTTAAATCCTCAAATAAGTTTTTCTTATACTTATAGCAGTTTTTAAAATCATTTGATTTTAAGAATTTGTTGATTTAACCTAACAAAGAACTCCTACTATGAAAGAAATTCAGCTTGCTTTATTCTCTTGATATTCGAAATAGATAATTAGAAAATAATTTTGTAATATGTTAACTGGGTTACTTTATAGACATAGATTGCAGTACAAAGTGTGATAAAATATATGGTTAATATTTATATATAAAATTTGGTCCACTAAAAGATACATTGCCATTAATCTGTCTAAAAATAGTGCTCTTCCTTTCAAACACACTTATCATAGTGTTTTTTATATGCAAAAATAAAATTTGATAACAAAATAATAAGAGAATAGCAATAGTTAATACATTGTCTATTACTGTCTTCAAAGTAATCAGGGTATAAGTCATAGAGAAAAAAATTCTCTTACAAAGAAGAAACAAAAAAGTATGATCTCTGTGTTAAGTACTGTCCAATGGAAATGGAGGCTCATAAAATGTGAGGGTGTGCCCTCATTCAAGTTATTCCTTGGGTCTTCAGGGCAACTTCTGAATTTCTAGTCAGGGTAACCAGGAAAAGTAATCAGTTGGTGTTTACTAGAGAAGCAAGTACAGTACGAGATAAGCAAGTGTCTAAGAATTGACAAGATTGGCTTGCGACGGCCATCCGCAAACTTGAATGAGAAGGCATGCAGAGGGAGTCTGCACACTGGAGCTGAAGAACACAGTCAAAGGTCTGGAGCTGCCTACAGCATTCCATGAGAGCCTGCATAGGAGTCTAGTGTGTGATGGAAGGCTGAAGAGTCCACCCCAGAAGCCAAGAGATGATGTCTAGGGTGAAGGCAAAGGCAGGAGCTCCTCTGCAGAAACAGAAGAAGATCCACCCTTCCTCATAAATTCCTTTATATCACCCAGGTGATGAGTTGCTCTAGGCTGGGTCTTCCACACCAGTTCAGTTGAGCTTCTTACTCAAGCTGACACAGCCATCATAAAAAGTATACATGTTTCACCAATTTAGGATAAAATTATATATATATATATATATATATATATATATACATATATATATATATATATTATATAATTTTGTCCTAAGTTATATATAAGTTTATACCTGTTAGAGAAAACTTTGTCCCAAGAATGCACATAGGTATCTGAATGAAAAGCCACCTGCTGATAGAGAGGGCAGAGAAATGAGAGGAAGCGGCAGTATTCAATATTAAGTCGCAGGCATGCACAGGGGAAGTGGAGTTAGGGGGACGAGCAGAGCTGTGTTAAGTACTGTCTGATAGAAATAGAGTCTCGTAAAATCTGAGGGTGTGTCCATTCAAGTTATTCATTGGATCTGCAGGGCAACTTTAGAAATAGCCATTGATATGCAAGCACGTTTGTGAAGTAGCCATTGGGTACGAGATTCTGGAGCTGAGGGAGACCTAGGTCAAAGATGGAGGTTAGGGAAGCATCGTCAGCTCGTAGGACTCTGACAAGCCATAGGCTGAATAGGTTACTGAGATGAGCATGGAAGGAGGCGGAAGTTCCAAGCATGGGGACTGGGGTTGGAGAGGAAGGAAGAATCAGCAGAGTGGAGTGGGAAGGCATGTCCTGAAGCTGAGGGAAGCCAGGATGGGAAACCTCGTGTTGGAAGCTAGACAAGGAATGTGCTTGAAGGAAGGTCCAGAATCAGTTCTGATCTATGCCTGTGTGTGCTTATGGGAAGGATGCGGTAGAAGAGGGAAAGCTGACATTGTAGGCAGGAGGATTCTTTTTTTTCAGGACTGGAGTTTGAACTCATGACCTTGCACTTGCCAGGGAGGCACTTGTGCCGTGGAGCTATCTCCCCATCCCCCCAAACTGTTTGTGGTACTTTAGCTTTCTTTCTTTCTTCCTTCCTTCCTTCCTTTCTTTCTTTCTTTCTTTCTTTCTTTCTTTCTTTCTTTCTTTCTTTCTTTCTTCTTTCTTTCTTTCTCTGGTACCAGGGATTGAACTGAGGACCTTGTGCTTGCCAGGTAAGTGCTTATTCTACTGAGCTGTCTCCTCAGCCCAGCAGGAAAATTTCAAGTTTAAAAGTGGTCTGGAGCCGGGCGTGGTGGCTCACGCCTGTAATCCCAGCACTTGGGAGGCTGAGGCAGGAGGATTGGTGTGAGTTTGAGACCAACCTGGGCTACAAAAGTGAGCTCAAGGCCAGCCTCAACTGCATAGCGAGACCCTGTCTCAAAAAGACAAAAAAAAAAAAGTGGTCTGGGCCACTGACTGGGACCCTGTCTCAAAGCAAACAAACAAACAAACAAACAAGATTAATGTTGCTCTCTGAAAATAGACTCCTGATCTCCACGCTCCCACGAGATCAATGTCTACCAGTTGCAAACATAATGAGAAATGTGAGCATTCTGTTTCTGAGCTTTTGCCTTCATATATATTTGGGCCACTTAATATTTCTTTTCTGGTTTTTAAATTCTCTACTTAAATATTTACCACCATCAAAGGACAAAATCAAAATAGTTTAGCTAAAAGAGTTCAATATTTTTTTAGTCCCTGAAATGGACAACAATTTGTTTCATAAAATATAAAAAATCTTCCAGTGTGTCAAGCCAAGGAGGTTGGTTTCATAGGGGGAAAAGGGCTGAGAGAAGCAGAAACTACATATAAATTAGATTGGTCCTTTCAGAGTTACTTTCCTTGTAAGGTGAGGAGGGGGAGAGAGAACAATAGAAAAGTAATTGGAGGCATCAGGCTACTTTTTCTTAATGCAAGAACTAAGGCAGAGGGAACATCACTGTCTGTTTTCA
Source organism: Myocastor coypus (assembly GCA_004027025.1). Taxonomy (NCBI): domain Eukaryota; kingdom Metazoa; phylum Chordata; class Mammalia; order Rodentia; family Myocastoridae; genus Myocastor; species Myocastor coypus. Next base: position 86,766 of record PVJA010000839.1, on the reverse strand, counting down.
CCAGTTGGAACAGACCTGTCTGGGAAGTTTGGCTGTTATCTCTTTCACCTTGATTTCTTAGAAGGTCAGCTAAGCTGCTTAGTTTCAGCTTGGTGATGTGGATCTTTAGCACAAATGACTCCATGTTGATTTTCAGCCTGGCCTGTTGGCACTGCTGCACGAGCTTGGTCTAAAACAAGGCTTCCTGTAATTTTTATTTAGCACCATCGGAACAATGAGTAAGAACAGCATGCTGACATGACATGTGTCTGCTCCCAGGTGGCAGGGTTCAGAGTGAAGCCACCTGAATTAACTGAGTCAGAGCCTCAGAAAAATCCCCAGGATTACATGATTAGGTTAACCTGAGTAAGAAATGCCCAACTAAATTGTATCAGCATAGCTCTGGGTGTGGCTGAGGCATTTTACTGAAAGTTTTCTTGGGTTTCTGAGTGACAGAAATCAATAAACTTGCTGGATAAATGGTATAAAACAGAAATGAAACAGGAGGGCTCACTTCTGTGTCTTTGGAGGAGCTCTGGTCCTGACTGTCATCTTGGATGTCGTCACCTGGTTTTCAACGCAGACCCTTCAGCCTCCTGATGTGAACTCGCAGGGGACACAGTAGCGAGCGCTTGGCCTGTGACTGGCTCCTTTGGATCTCTGTGTCGCAGACAGTTTACTCTGTTCCACACCTGACTCTGGGGGCAGCCATTGTAAGCTGATCTTGTAAATTCCTATATATTTGTATATCTTGCATTAAATATTTCCCCAGGAAGCACTGACTGACACAACCTCCTTTGTTGATGGAAAGTGAAGCTGCTACGTCCATAAACACCAACGATCTCTAGCTCACGCTGGCTCACTTCTCAAGTCCAGACGTCCTACCTGGATGTCACGGCGCTGCAGAGCAGAAGGCCGCACGCCAAGCAGCCTCTGTTCGTACCCCAGGTCCACAGATGTGGCTCTTCATCCCGTCACACTCTGTGTCCTGCCCTTTCCCCTGTGCTCTAACCTTGATGTGAATCATTGCCCCTGGCTGTCGTCTCATGTTCGCGTAAGCGCTGCTGGACGAAGCGCAAGCCTCGGCGTTCCTTTTCAGGTATGAATGACTCTGTCCCTTCCAACTCTATCCATATTCTCTCTCTCTGGGTGACAACTTCCTTAGTAGGTTCAAGCCGCAAGCCCCGTGGCACACGTATTTGGCATTTTGAACAAGTTGGCCTGGAGCCTATGAAAAGGAATCTTCAGCTGATATCTACCATGGTGTGTAAAACGTTAAAAAAATACAGATGGAAAGTTATTTTCCTTTTTTATTTTGCATGAAAAATTCAGTGCAGCATGAAACACCACTAGCTTTGTGGCACAGGTCACAGAACATGAGCAGGGGAAATTATTTGGAATCTGTGTTTACGAAATTACAGACCTTAACTTCTCTGCAAGATTATTGGTTGTTGTTTGTCAAAGATAGAAATTTATGGAACCTTTTCTCTATTATGGGATCAGAATCTCTGGAGGCAGAGCCAAGGATATTGTGATGTTACGTAGTACCCAGTAAGTCCGAGCATAAGCTAAAGTTTTAGGAATAGCAGTCTAAAGGAGTGGTTCTCAACCCCTCAAATGCCGTGACCCCGCAATACAGTTCCTCATGCTGCGGTGACCCCAAACCCAAAAATAATTTTGGTGGCTACTTCAAAACTATAATTTTGCTACAGTTATGATTCGGAATGGCTTTAGGCGACCCCTGTGTTTTGGTCGTTCGACCCCCACTGGGATCGTGACCCACAGGTTGAGAACCACTGGTCCAGAGCAATAACTTTAAAGCTTTGTGGTTCCTAAGCTAGTTTCTAGAGATAGTTAGAATGTGATTTGGTGATTTCATCTGAACATACTGAATAAGACTGTGTTGTGGGGCCCTGGGACTTTATTAATATAAACACAATGACAATAATAATAACAATAATTCTCATGATCAGCCAGGATGGAAATGGAAAAGATTGCATGCTAGCCTAGATTTTGGAGGCATTGATAAAGATTGTGCTAGAAATCCCACAGATGCTAACTAACTCAGCCCATGAAAAGTTACATCTCTGGGATGTGTGGCCACCGCTTGGCCCCGCTAATCTGATTATTTCTTCCATGTGAGGCAGAAACGCTGAAGTTCCAATCCAGATCTGTTGAATGGGGCTCCTGGGAGGAGAGGCCAGGGGTCTTATTTTCAGAAGAGCCTGAGATGACTGCAAGGATGAGGCAGGGCTAGAACTAGGTGCCAATGATCACAGGGGGACTTCCAAATTGCAGGCATCGCAACAACCCTTTGGGAGTGCTTCAGACCTAGGAGGCTGATGAGCAGGAACTGCACCTGCAAACTGCTGGGGCCCTCAGACTGAAGTCTTGCCCCACCCCTCACTACAAACCTTTCAGAAGCATCTTTGTCAGACTTTCTCTTTTGCCCGTCTCAGCTCCCAGTCCCCTGGGCTTGTCTACCATTGTTGCTGCTGGCCATTTCAAGTGGCCATTTCTGGGGCTCTGTCATTATGGAAGGTGGTTCCTAGCACAGACCTGCCTGGAAACAGAAATACTTAGTTTATAGATGCACGTACAATTCCTACTCTAAGATGGCTATTTCCTCATTTTTTATAAAATATATTTTAGTACAGGATCTACAGTAGCACACTACACAGATAGGACTTGTAGTGATCCTCCTGTTTTCAGCCTCCCAAGAGCTAGGACTACAGGCGCGTGCCACCATGCCCAGTCTCAATTTCTATATCAGCACGCCTGGCATGGCACAGCAGGGATCTCTGTCTGTCTAAGAAAGTGCTTTTATCCACTGAGCCATCTGGCCAACCCTCATTTCTTCACTTTTATAATAAGGTATGCATGGCTTCTTAGTTGTATTTAGCACACTAAATTTTACAAATATAGTAGGACTCTGAGAATTCCCTAACTATAGTAAAGACAAAGCAGGACTGGGTAAAATAAGAATTGGAAGATTATTTTTTGTCACTGTTGTCTTGAAAGTAAGACAACAGCTGCATGTGTGCTACTCATAAGGGGTGCATCCCCATGTGGTGGTCCTCACACCCTAGCAATGCCTACCCTGAAAATCGATTATTGTGTTAGCCCTTTACTGGACTCGTTATTTACCTTCTTTGAATTGCTTCCAAATGATTTATTTTATTTAGTTTAGTACATGTTTGTGCTGCATAATGTTTACTTTCCTTATATGGAGTTGCTTCAGGTACATAACTTGTCTCAGTTCATTTTTCTATCCCCTGTCTCTCCTCTTCCTTCCCTTCCCTCCACCTCTTTACCCTCTTCTCATCTGAGAAAGACCTGTCTCCCTACTTCTTATTTTCTATCTTTTCTTTTTTTTCTCCCCTTGGTTTTCATATACATACATAATATATACATATATATATATATATATATATATATATATATATATATTTCTTTCTTTGTTTCTCTCTCTCTCTCTTTCTTTCTCTCTGTCTCTTTCTTTCTTTCTTTCTATTATGGCCAGCTCAGCCTGCCCTGTGGGTGGGCCTGGCACAGCATGTGGTGCCAGGGATCCAACCATGGTCCCTGCGGTTGCCTAAGCTTGCCTAAGCAGGTGCTTTAGACTGCTGAGACATCTCACCGGCCCAGGTTTTCTTATATGAGAGAAGCTATGTAATATTTAAGCCTGTGTGTCTCACTTATTTCACTGAACATTATGAGTTCTAGGTGTATCTATTTTCCTATCAATTACTGAAATTTATTTTTCTTTATGGCCAAGGAGTACTCTAATGTTTATAAGAATCACCTTTCCTCTATCCTTTCATCTGTTGATAGATGTACATGCAATTTCCAAGATTTAGAAATTATAAATTTTGCTGCTATAAATATGGGCATTCATGGATGATTGTGCTATTATGTCTTTAACTCTTTGGGGGAAGATACCCAGAAGCAGAATAGCCAGGTCACATGAGATTTGTAGCTTTACTTTGTTGAGAACTCTCCATACTGATTTCCATAATGATTGTACTAGCTTACACTCCTGCCAATGATGTAAAAGGGCTCCTTTGTCCCCAACAGTAGCCTTGCCAGCATTTGTTGTTATCTGACTTATTGATAATGGTCATTGTTGGTAGGGTAAGGTAAAATCTCAGTGTTATTTTAGTTGCATTTTTCTGATGGTCAATAATGTTGAACATTTATTCATTTATTTATTGACTATTGTGTTTTCTTCTGTGAAATGTCTATTCACTTAACTTTCCCATTTTTATTGGGTCTTTTATGTGGAAGGGATCTTTTTTGTAATCTTTGTATATTCTAGATACTAACTGCCTGAGGAATAGCTGGCAATTTCTTTTTCTATTCCACAGGTTGTCTTCTCACTCTGTTGGCTGTTTCTCTTGCTATACAGATTTTTAGTTTGCTATGACCTCATTTGTTGACCCCTAGTACTACATCTGTGCAACCAAGGTTCTGTTCAGGAGCTCCCTGCCCACACTTATGATGTCAACAGCTTGCCTAGTTTATCCACCAGCAGGAGAAGTGCTTCTGGTTTAACATTTGGTTCCTTGTTGCATTTTGATTTTAGTTTTGCATTTTGATTTTAGTAAAAATATAGGTAGACTCAATCATCTGCATGTGGGCAGATGGTTTTCCCAACACTATTTATAATTAATTAATGTATTTATTTTGTATATATTTATTTTTATACATTTAGGATAGGGGATACAGGGTCTACAGGGTCTCACTATGTAGACTGGGTTTTTAGTGACCCGCCCGTTTTCAGCTTCCCAAAGTGCTAGGATTGACATGGGCCACCACACTCCGTCTCTATCAACGTCTCAGTGTGCCCCTGGGGGCGGGGCCAGGATGGCTTGCCTGAGATTGAACCCTCCGCACTGCCCTATGCCGAAGCACATGCTTTAGTCTGAGCTATCAGGCCGGCCCTCCTGTTTTGTATTTTGAGTACAGGGTCTACAGGGTCTCACTGCACAGCTTCAACTCCTAGACATCCTCCGGTTTTCAGCCTCCCTAGCGCTGGGATTACAGATGTGTGCCAACATGCCCAGTCAGGGTCAGTCTCAATCTCAGCGTGCCCTGGGGGTGGGGCCAATAAAGCATGCTGGGAATCCAACCCTGATCACTGAGCCTACGTAAGCAGGTGTTTTAGCCTCCTGTGCTATCTGGCCTTTCCAATAATTTATTATTTTAAAGAAAATAAAAAAAATAATGGTGTGAAATTTCAAAATAAGATTGCAGGAAAGTAACAATGGTTAATACATTGTATAATTGTTATCTTTAAAGTAGTTGCTCATATTATAAGATATAGGAATGAAAAAAATTGTTCAAGCAATACAGACATATACCTTTCCTTTCCATGAGCTAATAGCAATTAGTAGGCTGCTACCTTAAATACCTTCTGTCTGTCTGTCTGTCTGTCTGTCTGTCTGTCTGTCTATCTATCTATCTATTTCTTCTTTTAACACTATGTATTAAAGAGGCTATATTTCTTTCAGTGTTGTATACTTTTGGCTGCTTCATTAAAGCTTAAATAGTTGAATGTGCTTGAGGTTGTTTCTACATCCTCTGTTATGCTGAATTGATCCTATATATAGATTTATTGGTTTGCTTATGTTGAACCATTCATCCTTTGGTGGAGCTACCTGGTCAAGATGTATGATATTTTTGATGGATTGTTTTATTATGTTTGCCATTATCTTGTTAAGGATTTTTGCATTTACATGCATTAAAGATAATGTTTTATGTATTGGTTGGATCCTCCCCTGGTTTTGGAATAGGAAATGGTAGATTCCAGGAATGATTTTGAGAGTACACTTTCCCTTTCAGTTTCATTAAAAAACTTGAAGAGTGTTGGAATTAGATTTTGGAGAATTCAGCAGTGAGTTGACCTGGACCTGTTTTTTTTTTTTTTTTTTGTTTGTTTGTTTATAGGATTTTTTGGTTACTGCTTTGATTGTATTGTTTGTTATTGGATTGTTCAGGGTTTTAAACTCTTCTTGGCTCAGTTTGGTAATTAATAGAATTAGTAAGTAGAAATCTACCCACTTCTTTTACATTCTCCAGTTTATTGCTGTAAAACAAATGGGTGTAAAGCAGTTGCTGATAATCTTTTTCATTTGAGCAGTCTGTTGTGATTTTAATACAGTGAGACACAGACAATTGTGTGGGCCACTCCCTTCTTTTCATTCAACCATAAACACAACTGCAGCCTAACTATTACCCAGGCTTAAATTTAGGAGGCTACGACGCCCAGTTACTGACATCAGTGAAGGAGACCCTGGCAGGCACCTAGGATTAGGGGTGCCTGACCCTTTAAGTACCAAAAGCCTGAGTTATGGAGTCCCTTCTCTTCCTTTCACACTCCAGTCTCTTTCCCCTTTGCTCCCAAGTCCCTTTTCCTGTCTTTTTCCCTTCTGCTGGTCTCCCCTCCTGAGATCTATAAACACAGCTATTACTACATACTATGAAGCATGCTCTTAACAATTCTTTCCTGTCATACTCAAGGACTTGGACTATTTTTTGGGCCACTCAACTGTATCCTCTTCACCTTCTTCATTTCTAATTACATTGGTTTAGTTTGTTAATGTCTCTCTCTTTTTTTTTTTTTTTTTCTTGAGTTAGATTAGCCAAGGCTTCACCATTTGGTTCATTCTTTTTAAGAACCAACACTTCAATTCATTGATTCTTTGGACTTTTGTGAGGGTTCAATTTCACCAATTTCCTTCTTTACACTAGCTTTGGGATTAGATTATTCTTGTTTTTCTAAGATCTTGAAGTGCATCAGTAGACTATTTGGGCTTGCTCTGTTTTTGTGATGTGGCCAATCACAACTATAAACTCACTTCTTAGGATTGCTTTCATTATGTCGCATAAGTTCCATTATATTGAACAAGTATTATCACTTTAGTTATATAAACCATCTTATTTCATCCTTTATGTCCTCTGTAATGCTTTACTTAAAAGTATATTGTTTAGTTTCTCTGTGTTTGCATAAATTCTGTATTTTTCTTTTGTCATTGATTTCTACTTTCATTGCATTATGATCTGATAATGTGACAAGTACATTTTCAATTCTTCTACATTTACTTGCTATATCGGCTAGTGTGTGGTCTATTTTATAGGAAGTTCCATGTGCTGCTGAGCAAAGTGTGTATTCTATTGTGTGGAATACTCTACAGATACAAAAACATAATATTTATTTTCATAGTTAACAGCAAAGCAAATGTCAGTTCAATGTGTCTGAAATTGACTCAGATTTTGAATTGTAAAAGTCTAAGCCAGTAAAGTTGACTGAATGGATAAAAATGAATTTATCTTTTTCTTTATAAATTTATATTTTATTGTTCTAAACAATAGTTGCTTTTTTGCAGTAATTCAGATTAAACTTTAGGGCTCACACTGAAGTAGACCCTTAATGCTCTTAACAATTATGTTTATGTGGAGACAAAATCTTGCCAAGTGCCTAAGTGCCCAGGAGAGTCGCCTTTCTCTGCCCCCCATATGCTGGAGTTACAAGTGTATACCTCCATGTCTGGCTAGATTAGTTCTTTTATTTTTTTTAATCAGGTAAGTAATTAATGTTATTTGTAGAAGAGCCAGAACTTACAAGAAGTAGAAATAAGAGAATGAAAAATCGTTCTTGTTTTTTACCATTCAGAACGCCAGTGTTGACATTTGGGGAAGCCTTCCAGACTTCTAAAAAAGGGATTTCCCTTCCACTTTAGGGCATTAAACAAGGACCACCCTCGCCCTGAACTTGGACTGCTTTACCTTCCTCCAAGTGGCTATTTTGTTTTCCATCATTCATCTCTCATATTAAATGCCAGATCCTCAGAGAGGCCTTCCCCAATCATTCAGTCTGCAATCATTCCTGGTCCTGGTACCTCCGATGCCACCTTCTCCAAAGTTTGGCTAGTTGGTCCCTCTCTGTCCTCCCTACTACAGTGCAAGCCCATTGGAGCCCTGCCCTTTTGGTCTTTTCCACTGTATCCTCATTTCCTACAATGATATTGCCTCAGAGCTGGTGTTCATGGATGCAGTAGAATAAATAAGGAGATGACTGGCTGACTGGTTAAAGAGTAAATAACACCTTTAGTCTGTGAGGGTGTGAGCCAGAGCCCTGCTGGGAAGATGAGCTGAGGATTGTGGATGTGCAGACAGATGAAGGCAGGGAGTTAAAGTGGGATTCTTCTTCATAGTTCCAGAAAAATCTGAAAGACCTCACTTGGGTATTAAACAAAAGGCAAACAGTAGAATGTCAAGAAATTTCTTTAGCCTCTGAATGAAGATTTGGTAGAACTCAAATAGCTTTAAAGCTTTTAGATTCATAAGTCCTTGCTTTTAATTATAGATATGTCTCTTTGAGATTAATTATATAGACTGAAAATTTTTGGTTAGTCATCAATTTTCAGTAGTTGGCTCTGGAAAAACATGAAGGATTTTTCCAATGGTATTGCTCCAGCTCATGGAATATCCTTGTCCATGATTTAAAATTGTGAAAATTGAACAATATGTTGTGATAGGACACTATGGCTGAATGTTTATGCTATAAGCTGGCTGGCTGACAACAAGGTTATTACTGTAAAGGTATGTACCATAATACTTTGTTTTCATGTTACATAAATCCTTGATATGAGACAAGTAAGAAACTAGTTCATTGAAAATATTTAAGTAATTAAAATCTGAAAGGTACAACAGATATTGTGAAAAAGAAAAAAATTATTCAGTGGGAAGGAAAAAATGGGATGAAGAAAGGGACAAATGAAAGAAAAAAAGATATTTAAGCCAGGTGTGGTGGCACATGCCTGTAATCCCAGCACTTGGGTGACTGAGGCAGGAGGATCAGTGTGAGTTCGAGACCAGACTGGGTTACAAAAGTGAGCTCAAGACCAGCCTGAACTGCATAGTGAGACCCTTTGTCAAAAAAAAAAAAAAAAAAAAAAAAAAAAAAAAAAAGATATTTAAGTATATATGTAGAATAGTTTGGATAATTATTTTGTTGATTTCTGCTGATATTTTGAAAGAAGCAGTTAATGCTTAAGTTTTTTTAACTCGTATTTTTTTCTGCTTTTGAATTTCTTCTAACGTTTTTGTTTTGTATTGTTTTGTTTTGTTTCTTTAAATAGATCTTATATGTTTATATCTGGTAATTTGAACAATTAATTTGAAGATTGCATCCCGTAATACAGCAACCATTGTTGAATTCCTTTTTTTTAGTGAAATCTTCCATCATTTCTAATGCTGTTTTAAAATTACTTTTCTGTATTCTTAATAATAAAAAAATTCAAGTTTTCCTAAATTTCAACATCTTTATGAAAGCAAAGCTTATCATTGCTACTATTTCAGAGATAGGACAATTGGGAAGCAGGTGTTTTAAATAGAAACGTTGCTAATGGAAACTAATAAACTTAGATTTTCTCTACTATGCTGATCTCTGGCAGCAAGAGGCACATGGAGCACTGCATGTGGAATACACGGTTTTACATACAGATATGGAATTGTTCTGTTCTTTTTCTGAGTATTTTGTGGTGTTTGGTAATATAAGCTCTAATTTCTATTGTCTTTCATGGTACATACAAGCAGAAAAAGATTATCTCACAGACAACAGTTTGTACTGTACTGTTGTAAGACAATTAAAGGAATCTTCATAGTAAAATAAAAGAGAATATCTTAATGTTAGAAAAATACACAAGAGCCTAGGGTTTAGCTCAGTATGAAGGCCCCAATTTCAATGTCCAGTACCAAAAAAGTCCTTTCACACTTGCTGTAGCTACTTCCTATTATTTCCTCCACAGCATTTATCCTAACTTATAAGTGTCTTTTTCAGATTTGTTCATTGATTGTCAATCTTTTCCGTAAGAGACTCTTATAAGGAAACACTACCTTGCTCATCTTTGTCCTTCCTATACTCCAAAGCAATGAGAACTCAAATGTCTCCCCTGCTGGAGAATATTAACTTGGAAGGAGGATAAGAATGCCTTTGAAGGGACAGGGGAAAAATAAAGCCTCAGGAGCCAGAGGGCCTCTGTAAACTCAGAAGCTGAAGAGGAAAAAAATCACACACACACACACACACACACACACACACACACACACACACACACACTCATCCTAATGAGGTCATTTGTAGCTTGAGTAATTGCAGATTGTATTTTATTATCTAAAAGTATTTCCTACAATAGGCATGTTTTATGACTTCACAGTTCTGTGAAATATATTCTGCTAGTTTAGGATTTAACACTACCCTCGGGGTGAAGGAGTTATAGTCCGGCTGAGGGAAGGCAGTCTTAATCATCAAACACTTTGACATTTCTGAGAGCTAGCCTCCTTAGGTTTCCTCCCTTTTTGAAACTTCCCTTTTTTTGCCATTCCTATTCATTCTCTTCTGTCCCCCCCCCCCCACCTTTAACTTATAACATAATAGTACATGCTAGGAGTAATGGTATTCTAAACAATAGTACTACTAAATGTCAAATAATGTTAAAGCATTTATATATCAAAACATGTAATTCCTTATTTCACCTCTTCATATTCCCACCACTCTCTTGCTAGAGGCAAATAGCTTTGATTCCTTAAATTGTTCCTTCCGGCATTTATAGACCTCTGTGCTTTTAAATAATGTGAATACTGCTCTCTTTTAATTCATCAATTTGAGACATAAGTCTATGAGTTTCTAACGTGGCCAGTGAGGAATTAACCACCCTTACATTGCCATCCCTTCTGTTTCTCTTCTTCTATCATAATATTCCAAATTTTGGTTAAGTATGTATTCAGTGTTAACATTTTAATGCCTAAGTAGATTTTATTCACAGATGAAAATTGTAATGTCTGTTTCCTCAGGAATAAACTCTGAGCAACCATTCAGGTACTGGTGGTTTGGGAGGCACTGGTATCACCAGCCATGGAGGAAGGAAATGGTAAAGGAAGGGAAGTCCATAAGGAAGGATGCATTTTCGAGTGGTTATCATTATGGATAACCAGAGTTCAATCCAGTGAGAGAAGCTTATGGAAGTCGTATGAAACATACAGTCAATGTCAGCCTGAGTGAAAGGCGAGGGAGGGTATATATTTATATACCAGCTCCTATCAGTCATTTGTTGAAGGTTACTCCCACGGGTAGTTAATTGCTTGGCACTTGCAGCTTTCTGATGCTTTAGGGAAACTCCTTTGCAAAGACCTGGAAATGCAGTAGTTGGAAGTTACCTAAGAACACCAACTATATGATGCATTCTGGTTTTGTTTCCATTTTTTTTTCTGAAATTATCTTTTAGATTCTATTTTGTATTCATGATAGATACTGTAAATTCTTCTCATAGCTTCCAATAGTTTTTCATAAGAATATTTTATAAAGTTAATTATATCGAGTAATCTGTCAGCTCCAACTTTTTCCTTGGTGGCATTGCTGGTGGCCTCTTAACCCCTATAGATGGCCTGTTCTCCAGGTCTTCTACATATATGGAGCCTTGGTACTCTCAGAATGGTTGGCATCTTCCGAGCTGGAATCCCTGAGTTCCTGGCTCCAGTGTTTCTCTTGATTGCTTCTTGGAGTGAAGAGGGCAGGCTGGGAGACCCCCTGCTGGGGTCCCAAGCTGTGCGGCACCCACCACCTGCCTCCACCCCTTCAAGCCTCTCCTTGGTTGCAATAGCTCTTTTGTTTCACTTTTGTATTTTAGTTTTCCTTTTTCTTGTTTTATTCACGCATTTTTAGGAAATAAAGCTCCCAGTGTCTTAGAGAAGTAAATGTTCTAAACCTTGCATGTCCAAAAATGCTCTTCTTTTCCCTTTGTTCAGTGGGTTGTCTGGAGAGAAGTGCTGGAAATAATTTAACTTCAACATTTTCAAGCCATGTCTGTATTTGATCCTCCTGGGTTGCCATTGTCTCAGTTACTTTTATTTCTTGTTGCTGGGACAAATAACCAACACCCAAAGTGAAGGAAGGAAAGGTTTATTTAGCTCACAGTTACTGGAGGTGCCAGTCCATGGTCAGCTGGCTCCAAGGCAGAATGGCACAGGGCAGAGAGCAGCAGTTCCTGGTGGCGGCAGAGAATAAGAGAGCAAAGGGAGTGGCAGCAACTCAGGCAGCTAGCTAGCCTCTCTCTACATACATTGTAATGTGAATTACCTGCCCCAGGGCAGGTGCAACATCCACACCCACAATACTCAAACAGGAACTCCAGAAGCTGCCCCATGACAGCGTGAGGCTTTGGGGAGACACCTAGACATAAACCATAACACCATTAAGAAGTACAAAGCAACTCCGATACACATATACTTGTATTGGGCCTGTGGTTAATACTTTTCTTATTGTTAGTTTTGTTTGTAAGTCTCTGGAAGCTTATAAAATCTTTTTTTTTTGTTCTTCTGAAAGACTTTACCATGAAGTCACTTGGTGGGGTTTATTACCCATCGTGGTTTGTGCTCAGTAGAGCACAGCCTTTCAGTCTGCAGACTCCTGTGTGGAAATGTTCTGAAATTATTTTGCCAATAGTTTTTTCTCTGTTACAATTTCTCTGAGAGAGAGCTCTGGGACTCCTGTCATCGCAATGACAGCCTTTCCATTCCATTTCTTCATATATTTTTTCTTCTACTTTTTAGCTTTTTCTTTTTTAAAGCCCCTCTTTCTGAAAACTTTCTTCTGCATTGCGTTTTAGTTTTTCTGCTGACTTTTTTTTTTTTTATAGTAGATGTTTAAATTTTCAAGCGATTGTTTTAGTTTGTTGACTGTTCACAGGTGCCACGTTTTTCTCTTACCTAAATAAACCAGTAGTTTCAGTTGTTATTATTATGTTATACTTTTCTCCTTTGTATAGTCTTTATTTTCTTTAATCATTTTTCTGTTTTGATGCTAATTTGTATTTTGGTTTTCCCTAGATGTTTTATAAACCTCGAATGCCTGCTTATTTTCAAGAATCAGAAGCTAAGTCTTTAACTGGAACCTCTAAGCATATGTGTGGGACATGTTGGCTCTGAGTTCTGTTGAAGGTCACCTATCTGGACTCTTTGTAAATCAGCTCCCAGAGCGATCTGGTGTTTGTCACCATGGTATTGCTGCTACTATTTAAGGCTGAGAATGACCTTTTCCAGAACCCCATTAGCTTTGGGTAAGAGAGAAACTTGCAGAAGAGTCTAAAGACAGAGGCGAAATTGGAGGCTTTAGTCTCAGAAGATCACAGTGATCAGAGACAGCGACAGATCAGTGCAAAGCTGGCCAGTGGGCTCTAGCTTCTCCTCCCAAGCCCTGACCCCACTGTTACCATGCCACCAAATGCTTGATATGGTTTGGATGGAGGCTGGGTCTCCCGTGCCCTCTGGAAGCTCTCCCGCTTGGGTGGCCAAGAATGCACTCTCCACACAGCTCCCTGAGTTCCGTCCATGGCTGTGCTTTGAAAATATTTGTTTCCTATGCTTGCTGTAGTAAATTACATTAAGCTTTGGCTTGAGGCATTCAAATTTATCTTGTTATTGTTGGGAGCCAGAAATTTAAAATCGAGGTGTTTCCTGGAGGCTTCTAGAGGAAAACAATTTTCTTGAACTTTCTGGCTTCTAAAAGGTGACTGCATTTGGGAGTTCATAATCCTTCCTTCTCAGCCCTTCATCCAGTTTTGCTTTACATCTCCGTTTTCTCCCTTGGATTCTCCTGCATCCCTCTTACAAGGACTTCTGTGAAAACAGCAGCCCACCTGGACAGACCAGGATCACTTTGCCATCTCAAGAGGCCTAACAGTCACACTGGGACATTTCCTTTCACCTGCAAGGTTACATATTCACAGGAGCTGGTGAGAAGCATGTGGGTGACTTTGGAGATCACTATACATCATGACTTCCTCTGATCCTTCAATTTCTGTCCTCCTGATTTCCCCTTTCTCAGCTCCTCCCACCTTCCTATGAGCTCTCATTCTTAGAGTTGGCTTTTTTCTCCCTAATACTTTGAGTGGCTTTGATTTCCTGACTGAACTCTAATAGATACACTCTCGAGGTCAATGCGTTTATGAATTTCCTCTCGGGGGAGTGGTACTTCTCCAGATTATTCTTCTTCTGTCCAATCTAGAGAGAAAAGATGTTGCCAAGGACCTGGGATCTCAAAAAATAAAATTGTGGGGAACCTGTGGTGGTGCAAATCTAGAATGTCTACCCATATCTTCTATGTTTCAAGTTGGAGCTTTTTGAAGGTGACTGGATCTTGGGAGCAACGTGCCCAGCAGTGGTTAGAGCCATGAGTTCATAGCAAGGTGGGCTGCTATGCTGCAGGGCCTGACTGGAAGAGGTGTGGCACAAGGAGCATGATTTTGGACGGTCCGTGTCCTCCTGGCTGCTGTGTTCCACTGCTTCCTGGACGCCAGGGTCAAGTTGCTTTCCTCCACTGAACCTTCCTGTTTCTACCTTGCAGCCAGTCAGCCAAGACTGAAACCACCAAAACCAGGAGCCTCTCTTATTTTAAGGTATAGATGTCAGGATTTTTTTTCCCCAGACATGGGAAAGTGACTGATTTCCTGCATGTTTCTTTTCTGCTCTCTTCCTTCCAGCCCCTGTCCTCCCCTCTTCTTTTCTCTAGGTTTTTCTTTCTCGATCTCTTCCTTGAATCCTCCCCCGTGGGCTGATGGTCAGCTAATAAAGCTCATCCCTTAGGTCTCTTAATTGTAAATTATCCTGCATTCTTCTCAACTTTTAAAAGATCAGCCTGGAGAAAAATGTTTTGCAATGCAGAAAAGAATAAATATTATATATTTTCTCTCTGCTAGGGTCCTCGTCTGTATTGGATTATAACTGATGAGTTATTTCAATGAACATTAGAGAGAAAGGACTTGTGGTATTTTAATTTTTTATTCTCTTCTTGGAGATTAGTATTTTCTAATCTCTACAGGAATAGAGAATTACTGAGCCAGTGGGATAAGCAGAGACACAGTGAAGAGCTATCTCTGGACATGTAGTTTACTTTAGTCTTCTAGAACTGTCCCTAGTAACTATATCAATGAGTCATTTGCACTCCATCTAGCCCAATTATAGGGAATTTGCATCACATATTTGTATTCAAAATTAGGGGGTGGAGGTGGAGCCTGTGTGAGACCCAAAGGCAAATGAGTCCAAGTCAGCATAGGCCAGCAAAGAAACTCAGAGTGCTGTGTGTGCAAGCTTTAAAAAAAGAACTATTCTCTCTTAGGGGTTCCTCTGAAGGCTGCATTGTAAGACAGATGTTTTGTTTATTGAACTTGCTCAAGAGGACATAGAGGAGAGGTGGTAAAGATGGTGGACATGTATATATAATGGATAACAAGGTTTTGTTGTTGTTTTTCTTTTACTTTGCAGCCTTTTCTTTTGGCCTAATTGCAAGGCTGATTCAGAACACGAGAGCTACATTTTTGTAAACTCAAATAGGAAGGTGCTCTTTCAATTATCTATTAATGCATAAGAAAACATTCCAAAATACAGCAGTTTCATGCAGCCATGGTTTATTATTGCTCCTGAATGGATGACTGACTGGAGAAGTACGGATGGGCTTGGCTAGGCCAGGCTGATCTTGAGGAGCTAGGTCGTTTTCTGTGATGAGCCAGCTCGCTGTCTGGAGCCTGGCTGGTTCAGCACAGCTCTCATCCCCTGTGGTTGCTCATGATTCATGGATCTAGCCTGGACCTGTAGGCGCCATGGCTGCGGCATCTGAGAGATGGATGACGTTGTGCAAAGTCTCACGAGGTCTCCCTGAGCAGCCAGCACACCACTGCCTCCGTGGCATTCCATTGGCCACAGTGAGCCCCAAAGCCAGCCCATATTCAGGGCTGACTAAGAAAAATTCCACCAAAGTAATACAACCCATATTTTCATATGGTATGTTCTGTATTGGACAGGCATTTTTTCTTGCATACCTGGAAAACTCTTGCTCATCTTTCATGTTCTAATTCAACCACCACCTCTGAGAACCTCTCCTGGCCTTTCTCCAGGCAGACAGTAGCACACCCCCTTTGCGTTGCTGCTGACTAGCTAGTTCTCTCCGCTCATAGATCTCTATTCCTTGAGGATAAGGGCTATTTTCAAGTACCTTATTTCTCCAGTTTCTAGCACAGACCTTGGCTCAAGAAAATATTTCATGAAGAAATGAGTTGATGGCCATTTATATGATTTTTCATCAGTGTTCCCTGCAATTGTCTCCATATTATCATCTTAAGAAGTTGCACTTCCATTACTCTCTCTTGAATATATGAACAAATTTGCATTATTTAATAGGTTGTAATCAAGGGAACATGGATACCCTATTCCTCTGTGTTTTGCAATAAGAGTTCTGAGCATTTTTGAAGTTAACTAACTGCAGTGTCACACTTATGCCTTGCCTGGGTTGCTTCTTCACACTGTATGTCTCATTCTAGGACAGTTTTAAGTGGCCAAGGCCCTAACATTTGTAAGCACAGAAATGTTTACGACCAGTTGCTCTGACTTGTGGTACTTGTGCAAGACGCAGCTCTTTTTTGTTTTTTAAATGTATTTAGGGTAGTGTCTATAGGGTCTACAGGACCTCACTATGTAGATTGGACTTGTAGTGGTCCTCCTGTTTTCAGCCTCCCAAGTGCTGGGATTACAGGCATGCACCACCACATCCAGTCTCAATTGCAGTCTCAGCGCGACAGGCAGTGTGGGGGGTTGGAGTTGGGGGGGGTGTATGTCCCAAGGAAGAATTGGCTCTTGAAAGCGCTTTTCTGTAGCGAGCACTCTGGTGCTTTGGGAAGTTATTAGGTAGTTCTCCGGGTCTAAGAGGAGACCCATTTTTGTAGCAAATACCTGTTTCTCAGCATTTGCTCTTTTTAAATGTTTTGCTTAAGGTACAGGCATTGTAGAATGACTGCCTATTGTTCAGCCTCCCTTGGGTTGAGGCAAACCAGAGATAACATATAATTTGATATAATTTTATTTTATAGAAGCATTTTATATAATTTACAGAGGCAAAGTAACTGACACAGTAACACAAAGACATTACAGTTTTAGGAACGGATATGTGCAGTTAGAATACTTTAGAAACATTCCAGAGAATCAGGCTCACCAGCAGATACCTCTTTCTTCCTTTGGTTAAGCCATGTGATAACAGCCCACCCTTTACAGAGATTTCTCCTCATCTGAAAATGCATCTGACAGATCTCAGGTGGCCAAGTGTAGAAAGCATCTCTTGAACTGGACTAGGAATCTGTTCATCTTTCCGAAGTCCATTTGGATAAAAATCGTTTGGTGAGATGCAGATTTCTGGGCACTATCCAAGACCTCCTGAATTCTTGGGAATTTGTGGCAGAAATCTATATTTTTAGAGATATAATATCTATCTATCTATCTATCTATCTATCTATCTATCTATCTATCTACCTATATGAAGTTGTGTTACTTATATACATTAACTACATTATACATTCAAAATACAAGCCAAGACAATTCAATGTGGCTCAAGCAAGTTAGATACTGTAAGTCCAAAACACAACATAATGTTAGCTAGCAAACAATGATATGGTGAAAATTTTCAAATTAACAGAAAGGATCATAAGATGAGTGTTATTTGGATATAGTAGTTACTGGAGATAGCCAGGTTACAGAGCTGGAGGTATAAGCAAAAACTTGGCCATGTGAAGATCTACAATAAGAAGAGTAGGTAAATATAGATGGCCTAATCAGAAATGAGCCTTGCAATTTCAAAGAGGGTAAAGACACTGGCGAAAATCATTCCCTTGCCTATCAAGCATGAAATAAAATGCAATTCCTTACCATGCTAAAGAATGCCTTGTATGATGTATAATCCCTCTCTAGTGACAAAAATTAATCACATGGTCACAAGAAATTGTGTGCCTTGTGGGGATCCCAGGGAAATGTACTCCTCAGCTCAGCAGCCATCACTTAGCACTGGCTTCTCACTATGGAGAAGGAGGCATGAATTTATGAGAAAATATAGTTCCGGTCTTAGTACGATGAGCTGAAAACAGGCCAGTGGATTTGGTAAGGTAAAGACCACTGATAACTTTGACAACAGCTGTTGGGGGAGTAAGGGAAACTGTAATTAGTCTAAGTGGCAATATTTATAGGACTTCTACTTTCTGTGCCTTCTACAGGGCTTCTGTTGGTGTGTTGTCTAGAAGGCTGTGGAGTCTTGGAGGTTTTCTTTACACTTGACCTTAGCTGAAAGCCTGAGAAGCAAAGTGAGGTCTTTTTTTTTTTTAAAAAAAATGGGAGCTTAAAAGCATTTGAATGTTACTAGGATTTACCGAGTTTGAAGGAGTATCTGACAAAGTAGGAAAAAGGCAAGAATGAAATCTTTGAGGGAGACTAGAAAGAGCCCAGTGCATCAGGAGAGCGTCTAGCCCTTGATACAACAGGCTCAGGTCATCACTTTTAACAAGAGGAAAATCAGGTTCAACGAGAGCATCAGACACGGAGCTAGACCTCAAATCTATTATATTGCAAGAGCAATTATACAAGCTTTTCCAAGGCCAGCTTTGTTCAGGAAGAATGCACTTCATTATGCGTCCTCTCCCTATCCTCTTCCCCTACCGTATGTTACTCCTCCTTTATTTCACACCATTCCATACCATATGGTCCTTGCTCCCAGAAGCCATGGTTCTAGCTAATGCCACTTATTCATTCAACCATGTTCCTGTGCACCCACTCTGCAAGATGCGGTGCCCCCACATGCATGGTGTGGCATCTGCATGTGTGCTTCTTGCCATCCACGAGAAGCTCATTTTGTCTTTCAGATGCTTATTCCTGAACACACAGCTGTCACCTTCTTAGGCAAATGGTGTGACTGTCTATTAACACTCATGGGGTTGGGGCCAGGAGGGTGATCCTCCTCCATAGACAGGTGGGCTTGGGAGAGGAAGTAGGCAGCAGATCTCTGCTCTCTCAGTTGGATGGACCCACGCACTCTGAGGATGAATGAATGACAAATGTCACAGTCAGGTCTCTGTCCCAACACATGTCATCTTCAGAACAATGTTTTCATGTCATTGACTTGAATGTTCCTTTAAAGACTAATTATCTTGCTAGAAATTTGAAAAGCAATAAATATGTGAGCAAACTCATTTTATTTTTAATATTTTCTTTTATCTGCATGTTTTCCTGGGAAAGCTTTCTTTCACACCATTCTTCCATGTGTAACTAAGAAGCTAGAAGTTATCCAGAGGGGACCTTTATGAAAAATAGAAACTTAAATTGGATGTCCAGCTCATTGAAGAGTATGGTTTATGGATTAATAACTTACTCCGTACTAGAAATCTGGCAATAAGGGCCATGGCCTGAGAAAGGAAGGCAAATATTTTCTATATTTACAAGCATAAACTTAAAAAAATATGTTAGGGGCTTTAAGTAATTTCTTCAGTAAAATATATTCTGGGTTTTAAAATAGAATCTTAAGCCAAAAGCCCTGGAATACAATTCACTCAAAAGTAACTGTTCTAATTGCCTAATTTTCCTCACCACGTGCAATTCTGAGAAGAAATATAGAAAGGATGAAGATGGGGCAAAGAGATATAGGGACAGGCAGGGTAATAAGGTTAAGCGTAGTACAGACGTGTGGCAAAAAGTTTTGAGAGTGAAGAAATTGTATGCAATACTTGGATAGTTATTATAATACACACTGGAAATGTACCTAAAGTGGACAGAGCACTGTCAAGGCTCCAGGAGACTAGGATTTTTGCCCATCTGTTCACATTTCTGAGGCTGGAAAGTGTCCACTGCTAAGAAAAGTTGGCATTAGGAAGTACTGTAGGAAGGAGATTCCTTCCCACATAGTGCATAGATTCTTGCTACCTTAAGGATCCATCCATGTATCCTAAAGTATGCAAGTGTAGTCAAATAGCCAGAGGATGCCCAGAATGTCCACAGATGTGCTCCTCAATAAGGAAGAAGGCAAGCCTTCCAGTCTTAACCAGTGTGTGCTTCTGCCCCTGCCTAATCTGTTGACAATTCTCCCTTTTTTATCGCTGGTGAAGTGGGGCCTTTTTCTTGGGCTATGGTAATCTCTAGAAAAGGTCTTCTATGTTGGGCATGGCAGGTGAGAAGCATTTTATTTCCTTTAACAGGGAACTGCTGGACCACAGAGCCCAGGACATGGCCCTGGCATCTTCTGTAAGGGGACAGTGTACAGGCACTCAGCAATGCACATGTGGATCTGTTCCCTGCTATAAGCTCAATGTCATTCACACTAGAACTAAATCATTTGATAGAAAGTGTGTCTTTCTTTTTACCTTGTTATCAGTGTGCTTTGCCCTTCCTGTTTTGCCTGTTGGGTGGAAAGTTTAGTGATACTGTGTACACTGGATAAATGAACACTTCTATTCTTTTGTTATTTATCCTTTTGGTATTTTAAATTCTGCTTAAGTCTATAGGAGAAAGACACTGTGGATGGATTTGTCTTGACAGCACTCTATTTGAAGCAGCTGCTATCTTTTGGTTGAAAGATAGCATTAGGATGATATATTTTCTCTTCCTGCAAATAGAGAGTTACTGAGCTGCCTCCAAAGTAGCTGCTCTTCAGAACTGGTAAATAGACTAGAAGTGCCTTGGTTCACTTCAAATATAAAGGGGAAAATACTCTGAGCTCTGGTGATAAGGTGGCTGTGTGAGGCTGAGCACCCAAAACGCACTCCTCAGAATGCTCTCCTGACTGATCCTCAGCCACTGAGAAAAGACCTAGTGCAGGCATTTGGCTGGCAGCTAATAGCAGAAAACCATCAACAGATTTTTCCCTACACATCATCTTCAAATCAGATATAATAGACAAGATAAGCAATCTCATCTCTATATTGTTAAACGGTGCTTGGCATTCTAACATGGCTTCTAATTAGACTCCTTACTAATGAGAATAAAAACGATGCTGGGAGAATGCTTGTTTTGTGAGGAGTAGCCAAGAAAAGGCCAAATTAACAGGATCATTGAGTGGCTTGTCATTCTCATAGAAAAAAATATTTGGCCTAGTTCATGATGTAATTGTAATTAAGTATTTAGGTGCTGTTGCCCTACACAGTAGACACATGCAAGGCCCAGTGCTATTACACAGTTACCCATTTAAAGGAGCAATTCAATTTTCTGGGTTTTTGTTTGTTATTTGTTTAACCATGCTAGCTCAGAAAATAGGGGTATTTCTCTATGACTCTCAGCCGGAACGATACATGTGGCTGACCACAAAACCTTCCCCGGGGCTCCTCACTCGTGGAAACTTGGACACTGCTTACTGCACAGGCCTTGGGCTGAAGCTCTCTGCAATTGTCCCTGCCTCTGTTCTGGTTCTGAGCCTATTACGAACAGTGAGGTTGAATGTTATTAACCATGTAAGCAAGAAGCCAAAATGAATGGAGACAACAAAAATTACCTTTCTGAAGATAGGTTTTAGGGTGTTCCAAGCTGTTTTGATGTAGATCTAAATGCCCCTGAAAACTCTCATGCACTCAGATGGACTTTTGGAAGGTGATCATGGGGGCACTATGCATATGGACTCATCCACTGTGTCACTGGGGCATTACCTGGCAGGGGACATCTCCCTCCCTGGCTCTTCCCTTCTGTCTGTGCTTCCCAGCCTCCAGGATTTGGTCAGCTTTCCTGCATAAGGCCCTCCACTGTATCCTTCCTGCTTTGATGCCAGCCTACTTTGTATTGAAACTCAGCCAAAATAAATTCTCTTCCTATGAATTGAAATATTGGCTATTGTATACCTGAACAGGGAAGGATACTAAAGCCATTCATTCACCAGCTACACTCATCCATTTTTTTTTTCCTTACCAAACCTTGATTTTGTTTCTTTTCTTTCAAGAAACCAAATGCTAAAGAGGAAGTTCAGCTTCTTTGGTTGTACTGAAGAGTGAATCTTCACCTACTTATGCCACATTGTCCATGCATAGACCAGCAATCTCTGTATCTAAGTGGGTACTTTTAGAAATGCAAATTCTTAGCTCTATCTCACATTTGCTATATCAAGAACTCTGGGGCTGGTGATCAGTCATCTGCTTTAATAAGCTTTCTGGGTAACTCTGATGCCCACTCAAGTTTTAGAACCATTTGCCTAAGCCAAATGTAAAGGCTCATGCCTTCAGCCATAGGATTAGCCCAAGAGGAGCATGTGCTATATTTTTGATCAGTGAGATATGAAGGGAAAGGGCTTCTTAAAAGATACACAGGAAATTGTGTTCTTCTGTATTCTTGACTCTGGAGGTTGTTGAATAAAGATCCACGTTCTGCAGAGAATTTAAGGTTTTTGTGTAACAAAAGGTGTTTATGAAGAGGATTGGCAAATAATCATCATTATGTCTTGGAAAAACATACAGTAATTAGGCGGGAGGACATGAGCACAGTTCATGTGAATAATTGGGAATATCCTGGCCAAGGGAGCCCTTATCATGCTGCTTGTTGTCAGCCCAGCACTGGACAAATGAGTGTCCCTCAAGGTCAGGCCCTGGTCATCTACTTCACGCAGGCCCTTGTCAAAGGCTTTTTCTTTTCCCAGGAGGGCTGGTTATGTTTGGTTTTCCCTTGCCTCAAATGTTAAGGTAGAGTTGCCTGAGTTGTGCTAGTGGCCACTTATCAGACCTAGAGCAGTGCTTTGTGGAGGCCAAGTACTTCTCTGTGAGGTTTATTTTCAGTCCTCCACAGGCTTTGGAGGACATCTCATACCAGCTCTGCCAAAGGACATGTCAGCAACTGGTATTCAGTCACAAGACTTACCATTGAAAATCTGCCTTTTCATTTGAAGTTAACAGAACCCTAATGCGGATAAAGTGCTTCTTGCTAAGAGCACAGCTGGGAACTGTGGCTTCCTTTCCATATCAGTAACGCTTAAGTTTGTAATGCTCTGGTGGTCTGATTTCACTGCCTTTCCAACTTCTGGCCTTCTGTAACAACAAAATCTGAAAGCATGTTTTTGATTTGGCCTTTGAGGCTAGGTAATATGTCATATAAAGCAGGCCCACTGGTTTTTCTTTTCACTTTTAATAATAATTGCCTAGATAAAGAAGAAATTACAGTGAGCTTTGTTACCATGTTGGCTGAATTTAGAGATTAATTAGCAGGTTCCCATTCCTGTCCCTGTTGAATTGACCAAGTGGGTAACATGAGGGGGCCCTCTTTGCACTGTCACTAATTTGTAGAGCACTAGACCCTTTAGTTGGAGGGCCTCTTAGAAAAGTGGCTTAACTGTTCCCCTGTAACTATTTATAGGATTCTTTGTTCCAACAAACCATTTTTATTCTTTGAATTTCATTTTAAAATGTTGGTATTGAACTATTTCTGTTGTCTGTAAGGGTGCTATGAACCAGATTTATTTACAGTTTGAGGCTATTTATATCATTAGATTAGAATGATTGAATGTGGCACATTATGGATGAATGCACTCTAAATATTACTGTCAAGGAAATAAATTTGGCACAGATTCAAGGTGTACCACAGAATTGCTATAGGCCAAGGTTCTCAGTACAAAAGAACAACAAACACATACAATATGTATCCCAATTACACATGGACCCACCAGAGCTCTCTCGGTCTCCTGAGTTAAATAACCTGGCATTTAAGATTCTCCATGCCTTGACCCCAAACCTCTCTCCAGTTCCATCTTGTCCTTACATGCCCAATACCCTGTGCAACTGTCCCATACTGTCTACTCTGGTCTGAGCTTTTCCATTGCTTCCTATAACACATTTCTATGTTCTAACTTAAAGTTGCATTGTCTTACATAACAATGGGCTCCTGTAGTTTGCAACAATATTTTGTTCAACTTTCAAGGTCTGGAGCAAACATTGCTTCCTCCAGGCAAGTGTCTCTGATTTTTTCCTGAAAAGAAAGCTGGGTACTGCCTTCTCAGATGACCTGAACATGTATTATATATTCATTCAACTCTGTATTGTAGTTAGCAGTTTCTACATACAACTCATTACCATAAGAGAAAGGTAAGTCTTTGTTGAGTCCTACTGTTCCAATCTTCCAAAAGGTACCAAAATGTGGTAGACATGTAGTAAATATTGGATAGAATGGAAGTCTAATGAGGTGCCAATAAGAACAGATGCCACCTCTCTGCTCACACATCATCTACTTGTGTCACAGGAAGCATTGGACTGGCCTATTGAAGTAAAGACTTACCAGTTTGCTGCTATGTACGGAGACATTTTTGCCTACTGAAAGAAAATGAAAGTTAAGCAGTTTTGCACATGTACTGAATATTTTCCATTTTTCTTGGCCCCAGTCTTCCCCCTATCCTTTCCTACGCTGCTTTGTGTACCAGGATGCAGCCTTGTGCTTTTTTAACTTTGCTGCCAGTACGTTCAGCCAGTGGGCAGGAGATTGAAGAGCAGTGGCAACAGAATGGCCCATTCGACCTTGAAGCTCCTACCCTTTGGGATGACGGCCTCTGTTGAAGGTCATCATTTCTTTCAGGTAGCCCTAATTACAGAGCCCTCTTGGTGAAGATTTTGGTGATGGTTCTTCTAAATTGCCTTTTTGGGCTGAGGGATGGGATAGATCTAGCTACTACTAGACCTAAGCAAGTGAGCTCCCCTTTGTGGTTAGGAGTATCTACACTCATCATTATTTTCTGCTATACCCAGCTCAATAGTCTCCATATTAAACTCTCCTCAGATGACCCATTCCTGCTGGGACCAAATCACTATGTCAGATCAAACACACATTTGTCTCCAAGATTTGATGTCCCTCTTATGAAAAACTAATGCTTGAAATTTCAGTTGGACAAAACAGGAGGTGAATGAAGGAGCACAAACATGAGGCTTACTGTTTGGCAACCTTCTTTATAAGCCCTTATGAGCAAATCTATCAACCAATCAACCTCAGCATTAGTGCAAATGCAAACAAAGTGATTGAAAGAGAATTTTACAATACAAACATAAATTTGGGGAAAGACCTATCTAATTGCCTCGAGGAGATCCCGGGCTGGTTTGCCTACTCCATTCCTAGAGTCCCATTCTGAAGTCAGCTCCACATCTGCAACATCTTTTTATGAAAAAGAGGTATGAAGCAGATTCCTTTCTGTAGGTCTCAGATTCTCACTCACCATGGTACAGCATCCTCAGCAAAGTGAGCACAACAAGTTTTTTTTGTATTGACAGGATCTTAAGAAATTGGACTTATTTTGGTGCCTGACACAGATGGCTGTTGTCACAGTGTGCAGCTGTGGTCGCGCAGAGGACAAAAACATCCCTGGGAGATAGGACCTGGTCTGAACAGTGAGAGGGCCAGAGGGACTGTGTCCAGGGGGAGCAGTGAGAGACTCTCCCAGGAGCAGGCCTGAAGCCTGTGATGCTTCTGGCTTTTACTTAGCATATCAGTGTAAGAAAAGCAAAACACAATAAAAGCAGGAGAAAAACCGTTCAGGCAAGGAACTGTCTCAGAGCCAGGCAGTTTGTCTGAAAAATGGAAAGACAACAGTAGGACACAATTTGCCTCACTAATCTAAACTTCTCGTTGTTTTCCCACATGCTTTTGCTCCACAGATTCCTTATAGTTTAACCATTCCTCACAGAGCCTGAATGCTTTTGCCCTGCAGTTTAACTGTTCAGTCCTCTGCCAAGTCTTCCACAGGATGTGATCATGAACTATACTTTATTAACTTAACTGGATTAAGAAATACCTTGAAGATTAGGAAAACACACTTCTGGGCATGTCTGGGAGGCCTGTGGGTGGGGTGAAGGTGGCTACCATGTATGGCTCTTCTCTCCTGCTCTGTGCACTAAGCAGTCTCACTCCACCAGGCCTTTCTGTCATGATGCTTCTGCCTTGGAGTCAACAGACCATGGACTGAGTCCTCTGAAGCTGTGAGCCCAATTTAGCTCTTTCTCTAAGTTGTGGGTATTGGGTATTACATCCATTGAAAGGAAAGCTGATTAACATTAGTGGCTTCCGTGGCCAAATGTGAGAGCTATAATTTACCACAACACATCACACGGTGAGAAGGGTCAGATTCAGTCGCTTGGAGAATTTGAACAGCCTTGCATAGTTGATCACTCCCAGAAGCCGTGAGTCATTGTAGCATCAAAAGAAAAGAGCAGATACCATCCATGGATGGAGGTCACTAAAAGCCTGGCTTACTAGGCAGTGGTCCTCAACCTTTCTAAGGCTGTGACCCCGCAATACAGTTCCTCATGTTGTGGTGAACCCAAACCAAAAAATAATTTTGGCGGCTACTTTAAAACTGTAATTCCAAACAAATAACATTTTCTGATGGCTTTAGGCGACCCCTGTGTTTTGGTTGTTCGACCCCCTGCTGGGGTTGCAACCCACAGGTTGAGAACCATTGTACTAGAGGATATGATCACATTATGACTGCTGTTCATACTCTAGCAGCTCCTTTCCTTACAATGGCCCTAGCTGGTTTTAGGGTTAATTGGCTTTAAGTCTAGAAGAGCAAAGGGTTTTTTTTTTTTTTTTTTTTTTTTTTTGCCAGTAACATTCTCAAGACTGAGTACTGGACACACTGGGGTCATGTGACCATTTCAGGCCCATCACTGTGACCTAGGAAATGAAACGATGTCATTGCCTGGACTGAGTTACTCACACACACTAGCAGCCTGGAGCTGGGATGTTGTCTGTTGGAGATTTAGGGTGCCATGTTCAGAGAGGAAACATGTGAGCAATCGCAAAGATCAGATCCACGTCACATTAGCATGCTTTGGCTTCCTACTGCTAGAAAGAGTCCAATTAAAATGATTGTCACTCAGAAAAGCAAATCTTCAATAAGAGCTCTTCTATTGTGCATTAACATTTAGTCCCAAGGCCACCATTTGGATGCTTCCAATGGCTGCAAGTCATGACAGCTCCAGGTAGGCAGGATGTGGTGTGGATGAGCCACCCACGTCGCTAACAGCTTCCTTATTACCCATGAATCTGCACACTGACAGCTCTCTTTGCTCTTGTTTTTGTCCTGTGTGACTATATTCCCAAATGTCTTCCCTCCTCCACATGACAGCCTTTTGAATTTCAGAAGACAGATAACAATTACAAATGATTACAGGGAAATTAAAATCAGTCAATCATTTGCTGGAAGGAACATTTTTTTTTTCATTACCTACATGTAACATTAAATAACTCACTCCTACTCAATTAAAAGAAAAAAGCCACCAAGCCCAAAACATTAGAAATCCACAAATCTTTGCCCTCCTTCCTCCACATAAGAAGCTTTTTTTTTTTTTTTTTTTTTTTTTTTTTTTTTTTTTTTTTTTTTTTTTTTTTTTTTTTTTTT